>CM066334.1:10653360-10799180 GCA_033807585.1 Hydrophis major | reverse complement strand
GGAGAGAGAGAAAGGAAGGGAGGGAGGGAGAAAGAGAGAAGGGGAGAGAGAGAGAGAAAGGGAGGGAGGGGAGAGAAGGGGAGAGAGAGAGAAAGGAAGGGAGGGAGGGAGAAAGAGAGAAGGGAGAGAGAGAGAGAAAGGAAGGGAGGGAGAGAGAAGGGGAGAGAGAGAGAGAAAGGGAGGGAGGGAGGGGGAGAAGGGGGAGAGAGAAAGAAGGGAGAAAGAGGGGGGAGAGAGAGAGGGAAGGAGGGAAAATAATAATAATAATAATAATAATAATAATAATAATAATAATAATAATAATAATAATATAATAATAATAATAATAATAATATTATCCAGGGCGGCTTCTGTATCAGAGCAAGGACAAACTTTCTCCAGATGCTCATTTCAAGGAGGGATGTACATTTGTAGGCTCACGGCCACAAGCAACTCCTTCAAAGGGTGTAGGGTCTCCTGCTTGGATAGGAGGTTGGACTAGATGACCTACAAGGTCCCTTCCAACTCTGTTAATCTGCTCAAACTGTTAAAAATTCTACCACTTTCCTTTTTAAAAACAAAATTGGACAGAAAGAGAAAAGGACAAAATGCACAGGGAAGCGATAAGATAGGAGACAGCCATGTCAATTTTTGGAAACAAACAGACCAGAAAAAACAAACAAACAAACAAACAAACCCCAAATCAACTCAGAAGGAACCCGGTTGTAGTTTTTCCAGTTGGGTTGGAGGGAGAAAACAATGCTCATTCTGGAATTGATGAATGAAGCGTTCAGCAAAATTGCATTTTGCAGTCCTGCTACTTGCCTTTTGGAGAATATACTTGCCCCAGCTTTGATTTACCTACTGAGGTACCAGGTATGGGCCTTA
Organism: Hydrophis major; assembly: GCA_033807585.1. NCBI lineage: Eukaryota > Metazoa > Chordata > Lepidosauria > Squamata > Elapidae > Hydrophis > Hydrophis major. Next base: position 10,798,313 of record CM066334.1, on the reverse strand, counting down.
ACAAGCTGTTCCCCCCCACCGTCCCCGCTTCTGAATTGCACTCCTCTGACATAACTGGACCAGGAACTGGTCCTGCTCATTTGCATGCAAGACAAGAATTCCACCTCCTGATTCCTTGAGATGCAAGGAAGAACCTTGGGTGAAGCCAACCCTTAGCTGCTTCTTGGGCCGTGCAAATTTTTGTGTGCTCCACTAAACAGCTCTTCAAGCTGAATGCTTATGGATTATTTGGTAAGAGCAGAGGGTGTGTGTGTGAAAAAAGGCATTTTTTTTTAAAGCCAAGTTTTTTATTTCTATATAAATACTTTGAAGACAGTGTATTGTCCAGGCATTTCGTTTTACAGAAGGAAAAAAGAAGTAAATATTCTGGTAGTGGCCATGATAATACATGTAATAAGCATATTTATAATGATATTAGCTTATTTTTATGATCATATTAATTATACTAGCCTATGTATAGTTATAAACAACACACATATTTTAGTTACACACAAAACAAAGAAGGCATTTCTTTAGGATACAGACTTTAAAATCCTTCTCTATTTTTTTTTACCTCTGTATTTCCCCCCCCCCCCTCTGGTTGTAGCATGGGCTTGTTAGTCTGGAAACCTATATATTTTACTTTTTTTTTTTAGCATTGTTTTGGTTCTGATAAGGACACTGCTTTACATAACCCTGGGATGCCCTAGCTGCCCATCTAGGGAAGTTGTTGAAAGAAAACAGCTTTTGCCTTCGGAAGTTGTGGGAGCGCCATCGCTTGAGACTTTCAAGAAGAGACTGGACTGCCATCTGTCAGAAATAGTATAGGGTCTCTTGCTTGGCGGGGGGTTGGACTAGATGACCTACAAGGTCCCTTCCAACTCTGATGATCTGTTATCTGAAAAGATGGACAGGATTTGTACTGGAGTGCTCTTTAAGGATGAAACCTGGCATGATTTGAGTCTGTTAAAATGTCCTTTGTATTCAAGCAGGTTTTTGTGTATGTATCCATTCCTGTTCTCCTTTGTCGAAGTTGTAATGCCAGTCCTTTGCACTAACAAACACCCAAGTTTTGTGACACTTTAAAAGTGGAATTAGCTGGTGTTTTAAGGAGGTGCTTTGCTGTTTTGTTGATCAGCTGTGTCGAATGCAAATCTCATCCACAAAATCCGATTTAGACTTACTTTTCTGCAAGACAGTGAGTTAACTTTTCATGATTGTATCTTGGAGATGTGACACAATTGGGGGGAGGGCAGAAATGCTAGCAATCCCTCCCCATTGCAATAACAAACACAACAATATTATACATTATATACTTTACATCCTTTATATACTACAATATTGTTTTGTATACTTTACGTTATACATTTTTTTACCATCCAAAACTTTCTGCCGTCCTCCAAATACGGCGGGACTGCAAGTCCCATCAGCCTCAGTCATGATTATTTCATGGGCAAGCTGTATGATCCCTGTAGATTACCTTCCTCTGATACTCCTTGGAGTGGACCTCATGTGTCTCATTAATTCATTTTGCAAAGACTTTGATAAAGATCAAAATGTTGGTAAGGAAGAAATTATACCGTACGGCTAATCAAAAGCAATCAGGACTCTTTCATTTCCAAGATCCTATCATTTCCAAGTGTGACCATTTGATAGCAGTATATAAAATATAAATTTTGATTGTTCCTGAGATGCTCCCTTAGAGTTTCAGGCAGACAGGTAGGCCTTGAGTTATAACAGTTCATTGCTGGGAAGTTACACTGAAAAAAGTGAGTTACGACCATTTTTTTCACACTAATGATCCTTGCAGCAAAAATATTTCTGGTCTTTTAGAGTTGCCAGCAGAAAGGGAGTGGGGAAAGCAGTGCATTCCATAAATGCTTCAGATAATTGCTAGGCAGCCAAAGCTGTTGGCATGCAAGATTACTACTGGAGAGCATGATTGATGACTCTTGGCTATGGATGTGTCCCATTGGTGAATATACATGCAAGAGATGGGGGAAGACCAGGGTCAAGGGGGAAATGAATGATGTGTCTCAGAGTTGGCTGCACCCAGGTAACGCCACATGTTCACTCCTAATAAATCTTGGTTTTTGTTTTAACTCTGAAAGATGCGGCTAGAGACTCATGATTTGAATGGGGGTGGATGCCAGAGCCCTGACATTCACAACATTGGCAACATAAATTCTGGCTCAATTGTGGTCATAAGTTGAGGACTGGCTATATACTTGTAACTCAGCATTTCTGTATTGCATTTGTTTGAAGATCTGATGCACTGGATTGTAGTCCCCGAAAATGTGCGGTGCCTTAATATTGACCGCTAGAGTCAAATACTCACATTCCATTCAGTTACTGTTGCATTCCATGAATATTGTGTAAGGGGAACAGCAGAATATCTCTGCTCTTGACAGGTTGATCCGTATTTTGTGTATATAACCAGAAGGAAAAAAAAAACCCTACTCAATGTAGTCGTCTCATATAAGCTGCATGCTATGAAAGGGGAAAGAATTGTAGCTTGAGAACAACTGCAGGGAAGTTTGATCAAAAGATGAATGGCACGAATGAAACCAGGCTAGATGTATCTCTCCTTTTCTTATAATTTCACCTAGATTAAGTTTTACAAGTGATGTTTCTGCAGTCTGATTTTCAATTGTATGTTTCTGGTTGGATAACCCCTTTTTTTCTTCTTCTTTTGGCCTTACTGCAAAGAAATGATGCAGTGAATTATGCAGCCCTGTATTTTGGCTCGGTGTTTTATTTCACCACGATCCGTGGCTACAAATTATGGCGGCAATGATAATATTGAGGATAAAAATAGGGGCAAAAAGCAGGTGGGCAAAGGAGATAACATGCTCCTCCCTGGGTTACCCAGCCCTGTGAAGGAACTCAATTAAACTGACCATCAGCAGATGCAAAGGAGGACCTGCAGCCACAATCCACTTCACACAACTCCTAATTAACACACACAATTCATTGGCGTAAGATTGTGGTAATTGTGGTAGTTGAAGTTGGCTTTCAGAAAAAAACAAATAAATGAATTTCATAGATCCAGTCCAGATTTGTCTCCGTATTATCTGAATGGATCTTCTATATTTAGAAGCAAGTGTATCGTTTTTCCAGAATGAAACAAGAGGGGAAAACACGGCTGCCTTCAGGCTCAAATATGGAAATATTTGATTGTCATTCTCCTCTCTCCCTCTCTCTCTCTCTCTTCCTCTCCTCCCTCCTCCCTCCCTCTCTCTCTCTCTCTCTCTCTCTTCTATGGTGATTGACTCAAATTAGTTGGTTAGTGAGTGTGGTGCTTTGATAAATGCCTTGCCCACATCAGTTGACATGCTCCATTTTGTGGGCTTAACCCAGTTTTCTGCAGGAAGTTGCACAACAGGACCAGAACTCAAAAAAGTATTTTGGGGACACGGGAAAAGCGAGACACAGACAGAATGAAAAAATACAGCAGAGAAAATGCTTAGGAAATGAGAGGGGACAGTTGTTCATTTTGCATGCTTCCCCAATGAAAGGATTTTAAAACAGGTTAGATTTTTTTCAGGACATTTGCCGTATAGGTTGGATTTGCATAACAGCTTCATCCAGGTCAATTCAACTTGATTCCTTCCTTCCTTCCTTCCTTCCTTCCTTCCTTCCTTCCTTCCTTCCTTCCTTCCTTCCTTCTTCTTTCTTTCTTTCTTTCTTTCTTTCTTTCTTTCTTTCTTTCTTTCTTTCTTTCTTTCTTTCCTTTTTTCTTTCTTAAACCTGTACAAGTTTGTTTTGCTTATTTTTTTGTGGTTTAAAACTTGGTTTGCATTTCGGGTTGTGCAGTTTCTCTGGAAATGCATGCAAAGCAAATGGGTAGGTTTAAAGGCATTTTGTATCTGAACCTGCAGATGAAGAGGGGGTGAAGTGGGACTTTCCATGTAACTTTCTATGTCCTAACAGGATTCTGTATGCTTTGTCCATGACAAGCGATTGATTGATTGGAAACTAAAAAAAAATGATGTTTCTGGAACTGGCTAGTCAGCCCTGGGTGCTAAACACAATTCAATGTAGAAGAACAATTTGATCAGATACAGATTAATGGAGTTGGAAAGGATCTTGTAGGTCATCCAGTCCAATTCCCTGCCAAGCACCATTTCTGACAGATGGCGGTCCAGTCTCTTCTTGAAAGCTTCCAGTGATGAAGCTCCCACAACTTCTGAAGGCAACTTCTGTTCCATTGGGTTGATTGTTCTCACTATCAGAAAATTCCTCCTTATTTGCAGGTTGAACCTGTCTTTGTTCAGTTTCCATCCATTATTCCTCATCTGGCCTTCGGGTGCTTTGGAAAATTGTTTGATTCCCCCTCCTCTCTGGGGCAGCCCCTAGTTTATTAGATGCTATCATGTCTCCCCTGATTCTTCTCTTCCCTAGACTAGCCAGGCCCAGTTCCTGTAACCGTTCTTCATAGGTTTCAGCCTCCAGTCCCCTCATCATCCTGGTTGCTCTTTTTCTGCCCTCTTTCTAGAGTCTCCACATCTTTTTCATTGTGTGGTGACCAAAACTGGATGCAGGATTCCAGGTGTGGCTTTACTAAGCCTTTATAGAGTGGTATTAATATCTCCCTTGATCTCGATCTGTTAATGCAATTTAGGATTGCATTGGCTTTTTTGGCTGCCACTGCACACTGGTTAGCTGGTTGTCCACTAAGACTCCAAGATCCCTCTCACAGTTCCTGCTATTAAGCCTGGTTTCACTCAATCCATATTTCTAAATGTTGTTCATGAAATTTACAATCCACTTCTTATTTTGAACTGCAGAAGTCCTCATTGAATCACCTTGAGTTAATTTTTATCATATTTTTTTTGGCTTCTTCTCCCATTTGAGCTTTTTAATTTTTTTTTTTTTAAAAAAAAAAACATATAATGATGCATTCTGGGAAACTCAATGTTTATACAACTTTTTCATGCCTTTTTGCTAGGTTCTGATAAAAGAAGGAACGCATGTCAGGATTCATTGCTGTTTTAGTTCTTTTCTGATTAGATGTTCCCATCCTGCGTAGTCTGGGGATGATAGGCATTGTAGTAATGAGTCCAGAAAAGAAAAAAAATGGGGGGGGGGTGTCAAATGAGGAGGCCATATCTTCACATGGCCAAAACCTCATTTCAAATTTCTGCTTGTCTTTTTGACAACATGCAACTTAGTGGTGCTTTCTGCCTCCTCTTGATATCACAAATGTATTCCATGCAGAAGATTCCTTAGGTTTACTATTAAGATGATCAATAATATTGATAGCTAAGGTGCTCAATACATTGCAGAAATTTTTTGGAGAGGATACTGCAGTGCTTCATGGCTTTTCTAAATAAAACCACCAAATGGTGTTTGTTTGTTTTTTTCCGGTTGCATAAGATCTGGTTGCTTTCTCCAGAGGGACATGGTAGCTTCTGAGGTTGGAGAAGGAAGAGCTGTTAGCAGGGACAGTGGTTCAGTGATTCAAATGAAATGCTGCATTCATGAAGAATGGATGCTCTGGTGAATAGAATAGAACAGAATAGAATAGACTATAGAATAGACTAGAATATAAACTGGCATATAGAATATAGACTAGATTGGAATAGCATAGAGAAAATTGGAATAGAATAGAGAAAATTGGAATAGAGAAAATTAGAATACAACAGATTAGAATGGAATAGAGAAAATTAGAACAGAATAGATTAGAATAGAGAAAATTAGGTTAGAATAGATTAGAATAGAGGAAATTAGAATACAGATTAGAATAGAATAGAGGAAAATAGAATAGAGAAAATTAGAAAAAAATAGAGAAATTGGAATAGAATAGAATAGAGAAAATTAGAATAGAATAAAACAGAACAGAATAGAATTCTTTATTGGCCAAATGTGTTTGGACACGCGAGGAATTTGTCTTCGGTGCAGAAGCTCACATTGTACATGAAAGCCATAAGCAATAAATCATGATCATAATCATCCTAAAAAGACATTCATCATAAATCATAAGATACAAGCCCTAGTGATAGTCATAGGGTACTAAATAAGCAATCAACCTAAATCCTACTAAGAAACAAAAACAATATAAATCATAAAGATGCAAGTAACAAGTTTCTAGTCATAAGTGAAAGGAGATAGGTAATAGGAAGGATGTGAAGAAGAGTAACACAGTCTTACTAAATAATTTGACAATGTGGGAATGAGTTGTTTAGCAAAGTGATGGCATTGGGGAAAAAACTGTCCTTGTGTCTAGTTGTTCTGGTGTGCAGGGCTCTATAGCGTCGTTTTGAGAGAAGGAGTTGAAACTATTTATGTCCGGGATGTGAGGGGTCCGTAAATATTTTCACAGCCCTCTTTTTGACTCGTGCAGGAAGGCAGGTTAGTAGCCATTGTTTGATAGCAATTCATGCTACCGTAAGTCTCAAAGGCGTGACCTCTTTTCAGTTCCTTTCTGAAGAACAAAGCAGATGGGTTTAGAACAAGGGTGTCCAACCTTGGCAACTTTGAAAACTTGTGGACTTGAAGTTGAAGTCCACAAGTCTTCAAAGTTGCCACGGTTGGACATCCCTGGTTCCACACAGTCTTGCTGACCTGATCCTCGATAGTCACAAAACGGGAGCTGTCATTTGGGGGCCATCAAACAAGGAAGTTGCAGTCTGAAATAGTTGTGATGTGTGTACGGATACTCTTGTTTCGTTGTTCTAGAATAGGATACACACCACCCCATCCCTAGAAAACCTCAGTCCGTGGGCCTAAGTTGGTGGGAATACGAAACATTTGACTCGGTTAGAGAAGGATCCATCTCATCTTTTTCTACAAGGTCTGGAGAAGGTGCAGAATGGCTGCTCTTTGGCATTGAGCAGAATTGGCTGGAGGATGACATAAAACAAAAAATAATGACCTTTTGTTGGCTAAGGAAGAGGCAAACAAGCACAAAGTCATGGGGGTGTTTCCATTAAGATTGTTGGACCAGGAACAGGGAAACTCCATTTCAAGGCCATCTGTAACATCCATGGGAACTCCCTGGAAATGTTTGGCTCCGTTACCCTTCTCTTCCACCAAGCTATTCCAGAAGATTCTTGCCGATGTGGGGAAAAAAATAGAAAGGAAAAATGATGCACAATATCCTGAAACAAAGGTGGGAAATAACAACTTTAGCTAATACAGGTAGTCCTTGATTTACAACAGTTCATTCAGTGACCCTTGGGGAGTGGTGTGGTGGCGTAGAGGTGGAGGTGTTGCCTCACCATCAGGACGCTGTGAGTCAGTGGTGGGATTCAAATTTTTTACTACCGGTTCTGTGGGTGTGGCTTGGTGGGTGTGGCTGGGGAAGGAGAATAGATGGGGTTGGTGGGGCCAGTCAGAGGTGGGATTTGCTGATTCACTGAACTACTCAAAATTTCCTCTACCAGTTCTCCAGAACCGGTCAGAACCTGCTGAATACCACCTCTACTGTGAGTATCCTAGTGTATCTCTACCTCGATCCTAGGTAGAGGCAGATATTTCTTTTTCTGGGTACATTGAGAATAAATCTGCTAAACAAAATTCCACACTGGTGATGGGGAAAGGCATCTGGCCACGAAAACACTCTGCTAACTCCATTCAGTGGCCCCGACTTCCCCCTGCAAGGGATTATGGGATCATTAAAAGAAGATGATTCAGTGGTCATTGGGAGTCACAACGGCGCTGAAAAATGGGACTTATGACCATTTTTCACAGTTATGACCTTTGTAGCAGCCCCATGCAGTCAAAATTCAGGTGCTTGGCAACTGACTCACATTTTATGACGGTTGCAGTGTCCTGAGGTCATGTGGTTCCCCTTTTTTTTTTTTTAAACAAATTTTATTAATTTTACAAAAAACAATACACAATCCAGGCATAACAACTTGAAAAATCTTTTCTAAAAAAATAATAATAATAATTAATGAAGAAAGCCAATAGAACATATAAAATAACTCCAAATTGTAATATCCATATTTACATTATCTATGTAACTTCATATCTTATCCAGACTTCTCCTTTTATCCAAATTATATTTCTTGCTTATTAAAATTTTATTGCCTTTCATAAACATACAAAACACAAAACACAAACAAAACTAAAACATTTTTTCTGAAGGCTGCCTGATCCCGGGTTGAAACTCTTCACACAGACACAAATTCAACATCATATTCACTTTATATATCCTTCCATATCTTATTATCATTTTCTTTTCTTTTTTTATAAACCAATTTTATCAATTTTACAAAACAGTGCACAATCAAGGCATAACAGCTTATAAATTCTTTTCTAAAAAATAATAATAATAATAATTAAAGAAGAAAACCAATAGAACATAATGATTCCAAATTATAATATCAATATTTACTTTATCTATTTAACTTCATATCTTATCCCAACTTCTCCTTTTCATCGAAATTATTTCTTGTTAATTAAAATTTTATTGCCTTTTTTCAATATACAAAAAAAAACATAACAAAACCTTTATATATCCTTCCATATCTTATTACCATTTTCAATAACATTCTTTGTCTGTTCTATTTCCAACTATCCATTCATCCTTTTTCTTTTACTATACTTCTCCTATACACTAATTGGAGTGACGCCTTTAACTCATTACCCTAACTTAAAAGTACTTCATATAATACTTAATTTATCTTGGGATTCTGTTTAATAGATTCTAAAATTACACAGTAAATTTTATATTCCAAATACACATATAAAAACACAATCTTATATACCTTCCAGAATACCCCTTTTATCCTTAATTAAATTCACCCATTGTCTCTGAATAAACTTTTTTTCTTTAGATCTTGCTTCCCACCATTAAGGCTTCTTCTCCCCCCCTTTCTCTCTTGCTTATTCTTCTCCTTGCCCTTTGTCTCTCCTCCTCCCTTTTCTTACTCCCTTTCCTTTGCTTTCTAACCTTGCATCCACCTCTCCTCTCATTTTTCTCTTTTTTGGTTGTTTTTTCAAATCTTAAAATCCCCTTTTTCTTATTCTCTTTCTCCTCCTCCCCGGAAAAAACCCATTGTTCATCAAAGATGGCTTCTTATTCCTCTTCTTCTTTGTCCCAGTCATTCTGCTGCGTAATCAATTTTTCATAAGTACCTAACGCCATTTCTAAAAATTGAAATAAAGTGCCCAAAGTATCTTTTCCATCTTGTTCTTCCTTTTTATATTTTTGATATTCAATCTTTAGTTCATCCACAAGCGATGCCATCCTGAAAAGTGAAACTTTCCCCAAAACAACCACCCAAGTATTTTTAATCAAAAATAATTCAAAAAAAGTTCCAAAAGTTTATATTTTTCTTCTTTCTTCTATTTCTTTTTCTGGGGTTACTGTTTAATCAAAGAGGTCCAATTACCTTGTATCTTTCTTTGAGATTCTAGGCAATCTCCTCCTTTTTCCACTTCTGCTCCAATTTTTTTCCTCTCCCTTCCCACTTGCAACATCAATTTTTAAATGATCAGAAATCCATACCTCTAATAAGGGTTTTCCAATTTCTTAAATTTTTAAGTCCAATATCCAAGAACTCTTTTGTCCCTTAACTTCAACTTTCAGAATAGTTCACCTTCAGTGCCCAAACAAATTTCAAATCTTCATCTGCTGTTTCCATGGGGTGGGAGAGTGAAGAAAAAAAAGTTCCCTTTAACAGCTTCTCCGCCGCTTTCGATCTTCTTAGGGATACAATGTATCCTCCAGCAATTCAGATAGCTCAGCTCCAGCAAATTTAAAAGATGTTGATTGACCCGGCTCAGCCAGCACTTTCACTTTTCTTGCTTCCTCCAGCACAATCTTATCCGGTTGCTGGCTTCTTCGTGGCGGCCATTGCTGACCGCCGCTCCACCACCTTGGGAAAAAGGGGGTTTTCCGGACGAGGAGGGGGTCTGCAACACTCCCAACCCCTGTCTGGCTCCCCTCTCTCTTCGGCTGTCCCTACAGGGCAGCCATATCCCCCTGACCCATTTGGATCGGGGGTACCTCGGCGGCAAGCGCAGCAGGAATTGCGAACGGTCGCGAATTCCTGCTGCCACCAAAGCCACACGGTACCGGAAGTCAGGTCATGTGGTTCCCTTTTGACAAGCAAGAGCCATGGGGAAGCCAGATTCACTCAACTAGTTACTAACTGTTACTAACTTAAAGAACTACCGTGATTCACTTAACAACAGTGGCAAGGAAGGTCGTAGAGTGGCACAAAACTCACACAAGCATTGTCTTGTTTGTAGCAGGACTACCTGTCTATAAATTATCCAACCTCGAAGGCAGAAAAGCGAGCTCCTAGTGAGTTGCTCAACAGAAGGAAAAAAGTGGATTTAAAATATGGCCAAGCAGGAGACAGAAAACTTCTAGATTAACTCTATAGATTAAATTCTAGAGAGATACAATCTAGAATTAAGGAGCAATTTTGGAACAGCTTGCCACCAGAAGTTGTGAGTGCTCAACAGTGGAGGCTTTTAAGAAGAGGAGGGGCAGCCATTTATCGGGCATGGTATATGGTCTCCTCCTGCTTGAGCAGAGAGGTGGACTAGATGATCTCCAAAGTCCCTTCCAGTTCTGTCATTCTGTATTCTAGTTGAATCAGAACTAGGTTTTGTAAATGTTTGTGATTTTCAAGAGCCTGCTGTTACTTTGGGGGTAAAGAGGATGTCCCAAAATGAGCTTTCCGAACCTCCTGTTCCCCCAGAAGTGGCTACAAGATCCAGGATTCCCAGCCTAGTGATCAAACTGGCTCGCCGTCCGAGAGCTGCACCCATCCTGAATCGGAAGGACGGAGCTTTCAGGATCTTGTTGTGAAACCTGCCTCCTTCCTTTAACAATTATTCTTTTGATTCTGCACAATATCTTCCCTGGAACCCCTCTACAGATTTTTCCCTTCGCAGCTGAAACAGGCTTGGAGGGGCGAGAGCAGAGGTGGGATTCAGCTGGTTCTGACCAGTTCTGGAGAACCGGTAGGGGAAATTTGGAGTAGTTCAGAGAATCGGCCAATCCCACCTCTGACTGGCCCCGCCCCCACCTATTCCCCGCCTCCTGAATCCTGGCTGATTGGGTGGGTCTCCTTTGGTTGCCCTGCCCAGGAGAACGGAGCTGGAAAGCAGGTTAGTGGCAAATCCCACTGTTGACTGGCTCTGACCCCACTTATTCCCCACCTCCCAAGTCCCAGCTGATTGGGTGGGTCTCCTTTGGTTGCCCTGCCCAGGAGAACGGAGCTGGAAAGCAGGTTAGTGGCAAATCCCACTGTTGACTGGCTCTGACCCCACTTATTCCCCACCTCCCAAGTCCCAGCTGATTGGGTGGGTCTCCTTTGGTTGCCCTGCCCAGGAGAACGGAGCTGGAAAGCAGGTTAGTGGGGTAGGGGTGGAAATGGGATTTTATATTAACCTTCGCCCAGGAGTGGGGAGGGAATGGGGATTTTGAATTCCTTCCCCTGCCACACCCACCAAGCCATGCCATGCCCACCAAGCCACGTCCACAGAACCGGTAGTAAGTTTTTTTTTGAATCCCACCACTGGACTTGCACCCCAGCCCGAGACAACCTCATGGGTTTCAACCTTATTTGTAAGGCATTAAATCCCCATCATGGGTTCTGCTGGGTTTTGCCAAGCTGGCAGATTCTACTTATAACCACTGGCACCGGCCAGTGTCAGAGAAACAGGTGAGAATTATGAGGGCATTCTGAAGGTGACGTAAAGCTCGGAGGCGCATGAGGTTCTTTGGCACAGCATGTATCCCTCTGGCCCAAAGGTCTTCCTGAACCAGATATTCAAGCTGGCTCCCCAGAGAATGGAGCGATTAATCCAAGATCTACTCTTGGCATTGTGTTAACCTTGGCAAATTGTCCAGAGAGAAATGTTTAAAAGGATGGGAGATGATTGGAGAAGAGAAAATGGCTCTCCTTTTTACACCCCCCCCCTCTGCTTTCTTTCCTCAAAGGGTTTGTTTTAGACCAGAGGTGTCAAACTCATCAAGATCGAAGTTAAGTTGGCGTGTGGCTTCAAGGATGCCCTGTCCTGCCCCTGTTGGAGTCTGATTCTGACTGGGAGGTCAAGCAGCTGATGGAGTGGGAGTGCAGCTGGGGAGGAAACTGGGGAAGTGCACAGTCCAGCTGGACATTCAGAGGAAGACCCATCCCCCCCCTTCATCCTAGGGCACTCAGGGAGGAACGGATAAGGGAGCAACATGGGTTAAAGGGGAGAAAAAGGCCCTGATTCCCTTCATTAGCCGCAGCTGGGAAAACAGGATAAAAAGGGCGTTTGTGCACAGAACCTTGCTGGAAGCAAAGCATGCATTATCTTTGTTTGTCAAGTCCTATCTGGGTTCTGGTGTCCTCCCAACTGTATGTGTTTCATGCTTTTGTGCTGCGTCCCAGGTCGTCATAGCCCTGAAGGTCGCTCAGAAGTGTGGCTCCTTCCCTCCCAACTCCATGGGTCCTTCCTGCCCCTTCCCGTCCTCTCCAGGTGGGCCTCCAAAGAGAGACTGAACCAGGAATGGGTTACAGGTGCCCACCCAAGCTCTTTTTGGCTATTGCAAAAGGTATCAGGGTGGACATGTTTTGTTGGATGATACACCCAGAGGAGTGGGGGGGAAAGAAGAGTCAAGGGTGACAGTGAATTACTTATCTCAGAGTTGGCTATCTGTAAGGGTTCCAGCAGTTACTCCAATTAAATCATGAGTCTCAAGCCAAACTCCTAAAACTTCAAAGGATTTATTAGAAGTTAACATTCCAGCATTAGCCTGGGCATAGTCAACTTTGAGATACGTAATTCACTGTCACCCTTGATTCTTCTTTCCCCCCCACTCCTCTGGGTGTATCATCCAATGAAACACATCCCTAGCCAAGAGTCATCAATCATGCTCTCCAATTAGATTTTTGCCCGGCAGAAGCTTGAGTCATCTGATCAGTCTTTGAAGAAAATATGAATGGAAGGTACTTTTGATTCCACACTGCTGCCTTCTCTTTGAAACTCCCCCCTCTTCTTTCTGTTGACAACTATAAAACGTGTGTACAAAATGGTTTATGAGTTGAACAAAAGGGACTTGATCAGGGGTGGGCCGTTGGGGGTTTGGAGGGGTTCGGGAGAGCCCCCTAACTAAGGTTCTGCACAATTCAGAGAATCCACCCCCCAAATCCCACTCCTAGCTGGCTCTGCCTGCCCCTCCCCTCCCCTCCCAGCAGTCCCCACATGGCCCATTTTGCAGGTAAGTGCACACAACCATGTGACTAACTTAACAGCTGCAATGATTTCACTTAACGGTGGCAAGAAAGATTGTCCCATGGGGCAAAACTCACAGAACAACGGTCCCACTTAGCAGTGGATGGTTTGGGCTCCCTATAGTTGTACAACAAGGACTACCTTCAAGTTACCTTTCTGCCTCCCCCTCCCCTTTTAAAAATAGTCCTGCTAAGACTGGCCAAAATGTATCCAAACATAAAAGCAGAATGTTGGAAGTGTAAGTGTAAAGAAGGAACTTTCTTCCATATGTGGTGGCAGTGTCCAGAGGTTAAAAAATATTGCATGAGGGTACAAAGATGGCTATTAGAACAGAACACAAATTAGAACTTGAACTGGAAATATTTTTATTAGGAATAATTAAGGGGAAATTGAGCAAGGGCATCCAATATATCATTATACATATCATAACGGCGGAGAGAATAGCTTTCACACAGGGATGGAAGAAAGAAAAGATACCATCTGAAGAAGACTTGATATAAAAAATAATGGATTGTGCGGAACTGGATAAATTCACAATGGAATTAAGAGGCAAAGATGATTTGGACTATTATGCGGTTTGGGATAGGTGGTACAAATGGGTGGAGGATAGAAATAAGAGTTGATGTTTAGGTATAAAAGGAGGTGTAAGTTTAATAATGACACAGACACTGTTAATGTGAATAGAGATTTGTATTTTTGTTTTTAAAAAATAAAATATTAAAAAAATAGAATAAAATAGTCTTGCTAATTTTACAGGATTGCTTTTTAAAACAAATAAAAATAAATGAAATAATTTCTCCTATATATATATCTGAGCTGGTTTATTTTAGCCACAGTTCACAAATGTGCTGTTTAAAAAATTGAGGAGGAGAAGAATTGGCTGTCTGGGAGAAACAGGTGATTATCCTGTACTTAAAAGTGACATATACTCTGGCCCACTCCCCCAAATTAGAATTAACGTCCTGGAAAGGCTTCTCCAAGGTCAGAGGTCAGGAAGTAGAATCATGCCCCTTGCCTCCCCACCTGTCCTGTCCTCCTTTGTCTGATCTATAAATATTAATCAAGGATGCACTTTGGATTTCTGGCATTTCTGCTGCTTATTCTATTTATTCTCAATATTGATCATTTTGAACCTTGAATTATTTGTGTGCATGTTTTTTTTTTAAATCCTTGGCTAACAATTATACCTGGTGCTTTAATAAAATAGCAGGATGGGTGAAAAAGACGTACAGTTGCAAAGTTGGAAGGGGCTTTGAGGCCATCTAGTCCACCCCCCCTATTTAGAATAGAATAAAATAGAGCTGGAAGGCACCTTGGAGGTCTTCTAGTCCAGCCCCCTGCTTAAGCAGGAGAGCCTATACAATCTCAGAGAACTGGCTGTCTAGATGCTTCTTAAAAACCTCCAGTGTTGGAGTGCCCACAATTTCTGGTGGCCAGCTGTTCCACCGGTTAATTGTCCTCACTGTTAGGAAGTTTCTGTTTAATTCCAGGTTGCTTCTCTCCTTGTTGAGTTTCCAACTATTGTTTCTTGTCCTGCCCTCTGATGCTTTGTAGAATAATTTGACCCCCACTGGAATACTGCTATCACGTCACCCCTAATCTTTCTTTATTCTAGGCTAGTCAAACCCAAATCCTGCAATCGTTCTTCATATATGTTTTAGTCTCCAGGTCTTTGACCCTCTTAGTTGCTCTTCTCTGAACTTTTTCAAAAGTCTCAACCTCTTTTTTTCCAGTATGGTGACCCAGAATTGGTTGCGGTATTCCAGGTGTGGCTTTACTAGGGTTTTACAAAGTGGCACTAATATTTAGTGCTAGAATTTTGAACCCTTAACCAAAGCTCTGAAACTCACAGCCTGAGGCTCCTCAGTTTCCATCTTCCAAGCTGCACCAGTGCTATTTTTGACCCACTGGGTTGGTTACTTTTTCCAAATGATTTTAATCATTTTAACGAGAGAGTGTTTTTTTTTTTTTTTAAGTGCTTTACAGTAAAGTTGGCTGCACCGTTGGTTACGATTTTTCTCTACTACTCCTGTTTTGGTTTGCTTTTTTCTTTAAATTACTTTCTGTTTACTAGATGTGCAGTTAAAGAATGTGTCCTGCCTTCTCCATGAAAGACTGCCAGCTGTTTAAAAATATTTACAGAGGCTGCATTTACAACTTGCACAAAGTCCTGATTTGCAAGGATTGCAGTTTCTTGACTGAGTCACAGCTATCTAGATTAACATAAAGAGTCAAGTCCTAAACTGTAATCTATAACCATAGTGGTGTCGAGTTCACATGACGGATGAACAAACCAGACTTATTTAAGCTTAGAACCTTGGTGTCATGCCCTTGTTGGAATCTGATTCCGAGGTGGAAGTTGAGCAGCTGACAGGGAGTGGGAGTGTGGCTCCGGTGGCTGTGGAGGAAACTGGGGAAGGGCTCAGTCTGGCTGGGCATTCAGAGGAAGACCCAGGCCCACCCCCTCTTCATCCTGGGGCACGCAGGGAAGAACGGATAAGGGAGCAACATGGGTTATTGGGGGCAAAAGGGCCCTGATTCCCTTCTTTAGCTGCAGCTGGGAAAACAGGATTTAAAAAGAGTGTTTGCACATGACACCTTTCTGGAAGCAAAGCGTGCATTATCTTTGTTTGTCAAGTGTTATCTGGGTTCTGGCATCCTCCTGTATGTGTGTGCTTCGTTATCTTTTGAAGTCTGCAATTCCTTATCCTGCCCCGTTTAGTTAATTGTGGGACATCCCTACTGACCACCCAGTTCCACAGCCCTGGACAGGGAAAGAAAGTTAGGTGGGGAATGCTGACTCCCTCTGCTGGAAAGCTGGAGCCCCTTCCTGGCCTCAAAGGGAAGAGGCATCGGTCTTCCTGGGGTTTGGATTGTGGAGCCAGAAGGTACGAGAGCTTTGCCTCAACTCTGGCCGGACAAACCAGTAGTTCCGGGGATCAGTTGGTCCTGCCCACCCATCCCTGTCCAAGCCTATCCTTTATTCCTTTGTTTTGAAGCCCAGCTGATTGTGCAGCACAGTGGACTGCTGCACCTCAGCTGTTTTACTCACTGAGGCTGTAGCAGAAGGTAAGTTTTAGCTGAAAATGGCTGTTGTTAAAATGTTGCTTGTGCGCACAGGGCTCTCTCTCTCACCAAACTGGTTGTTAAACCGGTTGAATCCCACCATTTCAACTTCAACTTCCAGAATTCCCCAGCCAGCTGCCCCCAGTCTTAAAAGGTGCTAAGTTTGGAGACCCTTGTATTAGATGAAAGTTGAAAACTAGGTTGTTTTTTGTCTGTAGTTTAACAGCATAGAGGGTACCTGGCCATGGTTTTAATATGGGATATGAACCAGTTCATGCTTGAATATATTTCATTTGGTGTTTTTGTAGTCTCTCTCCCTCCCTCTTTCCCTCCCTCCCTCCCTCTCTCTCTCTCCCTCCCTCTCTCTCTGTAAACCATGGTTTTTGGCTTAGAAGGACTCAATGTAGGCAATATAGCTTGTTTCATGAAGGTTAAAACCACCTATGGCTTAGTGTGACATATGAACAGTTGATGTGATAGATTGCGTTGAAGCTCTGTAGGTTTAAAAGGATATTGCTGCATTAAGCAGGATGAATGTCCAACCAAGACCTCCCCATCAAGGTTTAGTCCCTGCCTGATTCTGGAGAGTTTGAAGTGGAAGAAGAGGAGAAAGTTGAAGGAGCTAAGGAAGAGGAGATGTTCTTGCTTTGTTGGAGAGACTTCTTCCCTTTAATCTGGTCTTTCTCAGAAGTTGATCTACTGTAACATGCTGAGCCATCATGTGGTTTGGCTGGTTTGGCTTGTGCAAACTGTGATTTATGAATTACTGCATTGGGTGAGCTGAATCAATAGCTTTTTAACCAAGGAACTGTGCTTAAACAAAGCACGGCTACAGCGTTGTGTGAATTCTGTCCGAACATGGTCTACCCCAGGCCTTCCTCAAGATCAGTCATCCAGTCATGCTGGATCCTACCTTCCACCACACTCAAATGGCTTTGCAGTTGGGATGCTAGAATTGGTAGAACAACATATCTGTGGGCCAAGGGATCCAGAAGGCTGGTGGGCTTTGAGGACAGTGACCAGAATGGGACAACTCATCACAGCCAACTCGCCATGGCCAACTCACCATGGGACAAGTTTCTACAGCCAAGTTGCCATGGGACAACTCACTGTGGGACAATTTAACAATTCTATTTTTATTTTTTTTTACAAATAAAGAACTATTATTTTAATTTTTGCCATTCCCATTTCATTCTGTCCCTCCTTCTGCATCCTTTCTTTAATGATTCTTTTCCACTATATCTTTGATATTAGTGTAACTCTGTCCCTCAGGAGTTGTCTTGCAGCAAGTTGGCTGTGCCAAGTTGTCCTGCAGTGGGTTGGCCATGGCAAGTTGGCTATGGTGAATTGTCCATAGTGAGTTGGCATGATGAGTTGTCCATAGTGAGTTGGTTATGGCAAGTTGGCCTTAGTGAGTTGGCCACAGAGAATTATCATAGACCCTGACAGTGTCACCTTGGGACTTCAGGTAGAGACCTCTTGTATCTACCTGGAAGTGGTGGAGATCAAAGCCAGGACCTTCTGCAGACTGAGTTTGTTCTCTGCCTTGAAACAACACCCCCCTTCTCTCCTTTCCCCAGCTCCCACTCTCTAAAACACAGGTGGGGAACTATGACCCTCTTTATGACTTGTGGACTTCAACATGGCTGGCTCAGAAATTCTGGGAGTTGAAGTCCACGAGTCTTAAAGGGGCCATAGTTGCCCACTCTAAATGCTCTAAAGTGAATGTTAATGTCATTTCAGAGTAAGTATATTTGTGCAACTATTTTTATTGCCTGGAAGTGACTGTGCAGGCAAAAAATAAAACCGGAATGAAACCCAATTGGCCAAATGCTTAACTTGGCAGTCAGACGGAGAAGAGGAGAATCCATCCTTTTAAATGGTGTTGCTATTTATTTTTTGCTACTCTTAATTTGCAGCGTGTTCTGCAGTCTTGGGGGTTTCTCCTTATTATTACATTTTTTTAACAACTGCTCTGGCAAAGACGCTTTCAGAGATCCATCCACTCAGAAAGTCACAACGGATGAATTTTGACTTAATTTAACCAGGTTTTGCAGATGCCGCCTCCAGCCCTCTAGATGGGACAGAGTGGATTTTGATCAGTGGAGGGATCCTGTCATGCCCTTGTCAGAGTCTGAATTTGAGGAGGAAGACAAACAGATGATAGGGAGTGGGCATGTGGCTGCGTTGGCTGTGGAGGAAACTGGAGAAGGGCAAAGTCTGGCTGGGCAGAGCAGGAGAGAGGGAGAACAAGGGAGAGGAAGTTCAGAGGAAGACCCTCTCTTCATCCTAGGGCACGCAGGGAGGAACGGAGAAGGGAGCAACGTGGGTTGTGTGGCTTATGGGGGAGGAAAGGGCCCTGATTCCCTTCATTAGCCACTACCTTGGAACAAGAGTTTAAAAGAGATGCAGGCTGAGTGGGGCAGCTGCTGGGAGTAAATATGAGTTTATCTTGTGTTGTCATTGTTTATCTGTGTTCCTGGTGTCTTCCCAACTGTGTTATTGCCATGCCTTCATATCTGGAATTCTTGCTCCTGTCTTGCCGGACTAATTACCTTGTTTTGCCTTGTTTGGACTTTAAGTTACAGTTTGTGTTGAACATGTTTTGGACTTGATTCTCTGCAACCAAAGGCTGTTCCTGGGACAGTTTTTCTCCAGCCCAGAAGGTAACCAGGACATTGGGAGCGAAGTTGGAGCTAATAAAGGGACTCCTACTAATTGTCCTACTAATTGTTTAGAGTGTGTTGCCTTTGTCCCACACCCCTTTGGGTCAGCACAGATCCACACCTTGCTGACTGTGGATCACTTTTAGTCCTCAACTTACAAGAGTTCATTTTATGACTGTTCCAAGTTACAATGACCACTGAAAAAAGTGACTTGGGAGCCCTTTTCACATTTACGACCGCCGCAGCATCCCCATAGCCACGTGATCAAAATTCAGATATTTGGGGACTGACTCATATTTATGACAGTTGCAGTTGTCCCGGTAGTTATGCGATCCTCTTTTGCGACCTCCCGACAAATGAAGTCGACGGGGAAGCCAGATTTGTTTAACCACTGTGTTACTGTGTTAACGATGGCAATAATTCACTTTACAACTGTGGTGAGGAAAGTTGTAAAATGGGGCAAGATTCGCTTCATAAATGCCTTGCTTAACAACGGAAGGTTTGAGCTGAATTGAGCTGAATTGAAGAGTACCCACACCAAATGGTATATGGAAAGAGATTCTGGGATCCTTCTAAACCAGAGATGGGGAACGATGGCCCTTTAATGACTTGTGGAATTTAGCTCCCAGAATTCTTGAGCTAGCTGGCTCAAGAGTTCTGGGAATTGAAGTCCACAAGTCATTAAAGGGCCATCATTCCCCACCCCTGTTCTAAGCCAAGCAGGGGGATTTAATTGTCCTTCTTATTTCAGTGTGGATTTTGCTAAAAAAGCTGCGTGGTGCATTTTTTTTCCCAGGAGTAACAAGCTAGAAGAAAACACTTTTTAATTATATATCTGCCTAGCATTGTTTCTGTTCCAGCCAGCAAATTTGACAGGCATTATTTAGGTTCATTATGTTATTAATTAATTTTATTCTAAAAACAGACAGTGCTGGGCTATTTTAGAGTACAAGAAAATATTCACTCTGCATCATGGAATGAAGCTGCTAAAGCCATTTTTTTTTTCGGTTCTGTAGAGAGAGAATAAGCGTCAACCTTCTCTGCTAAAGCTGAGTGATCAATTATTTGCATTATAGCCCCGCATATCAGAAATCTAGTTTAGACAAAGATTGGGCTGGTTTATATGCCAGGCTAAAAGTATAACTTTCTAAACATGGTTGTTTTCTTGCAGACGTTTTATGACCCAACCAGGTAATATTTTCAGTGCTAGAAGGGGGTAGGATTAGCAGAATGGAGGAGAAGGAGAAGGGGAGTAGAAACGGAGGGAGGGGGAAGAAGGGGAGGAGAAGGAGAGTGTGGAGGAGGGGGGGCAATGTCTTGGTGCTCTCTGAGCTTGGTTGTTTTCTCGCAGACATTTCATTACCCAACCAAATAATATCATGCTCCTGTTGAAGTCTGAATCCGAGGAGGATGATGAACAACTGTCAAGGAGCGGGAGTGTAGCTCTGTTGGCTGTGGTGGAAACTGGGTAAGGGCAAAGTCCGGCTGGGCAGAGCAGGGAAGAGGTAGAACAAAGGAGAGGAAGTTCAGAGGAAGACCCGGGCCCACCTCCTCTTCACCCTAGGGCATGCAGGTAAGAACGGAGAAAAGAGCAACGTGGGTTGCATGGCTTATGGGGAGGGAAAGGGCCCTGATTCCCTTTATTAGTTGCAGCTTGGAAGAGAGTTTAAAAGAACTGAATGCTGAGTGCGGCAGTTGTTGGAAACAAACGTGATTATCTTGTGTTGTCTTTGCTTATCTGTGTTCCTGCTGTCTTCCCAACCATGTTGAGTTATTGCCCTGCCTTCACATCTGGAATTCTTGCTCCTGTCCTGCCAAACCACCTCAGTTTGGCTTGATTGATCTTATAGTTACTGTTTGTGTTGACCATGTTTTGGACTTGATTCTCTGCAGCCAAAGACTATTCCTGGGAGAGTTTTTCTCCAGCCAGGAGGTAACGTGGACATTGGGGGCAAAGTTGGAGCTAATAAAGGGACTCTTATCGATTAACTGACTGTGTTGCCTTTGTCCCATGCCCTGAGTCATCACAGGTAACATCAACAATGCCTAGAAGGGAAGCACTGATGATGTTATCTAGTTGGGTAACTGCTCCCTGTTTATATACAAGACCAGACATTTTCTGGGCTGCTGCCGTGCTTACTTTTTGAACAGTGCCAGGGATTATTTAGTTATTTCTCTGGCCTGACCACTTTAAACATGACAATGAAGTGACCAGTTGTGGTGGCCTCTAGAATATCGACACCAGAGATTGTGACCGTGAGTTGTGTGTCTTCAACTTGGCTCAAGATCAGAGTGCTGTTGCTGATACATAAAGAGAAGTGTGAGAAGCGGGGAAGGAAATCTTATTGAATCCAGGTCATCTTCTGTTGACTGACTGTATGGCAATCATATGGAGATGTCCCCAAAATGCTTTTTTTTCCCCAAGAGGCAACTGGACTTGCTGGTTTTTCTTTAAAGACCTTTCATTTCTCATCCAAGAACCTTCTTCAGCTCTGAACTGGATGGTATGGAACAGAAACCTTGCAGACAGTTGGTCATTTGCATCCTTTTTGAGGGTTGTTGAAGCACCTGGATGTCCCAAAGGTGCTATTTTTTTCAAGAGGCAACTGGACTTGTTGGTTTTCATTTGAAGAAGTTTCATTGCTCATCCAAGAAGCTTCTTCAGTTCTGAACTGGATGGCGAGGAATGGAAGGATTTCTACTACTTGCAGACAGCTGATCATTTGCATTCTTTTTGAGGGTTGTTGAGGCCACTTGGATGTCCCAAAGGTGCCTTTTCAAGAGGCAACTGGACTTTCTGGAACTGAACTACCAGAAAGTCCAGTTGCCTCTTGAAAAAGCACCTTTGGGACAACCATGACTGAGAATCTCCATAGACATATGGAGGGCGTTTGCCAGAGCCATCTTCTAGAGCTGTCAAACAGTTGAGGATTTTCCTGGTGATATAGGGATTTTCATCCCTATATCAATCTGGCCTGACCCAGCATTGTTCCTGAGCCAATCAAGGTTGGTGGGATGCTGTCACCTTGTGAAGTCGGTCAAGTTGGAATTCTGCTCCAGCCATTTGAAAATTAGCTTTGAGACCCCAATTGAGGCCAGTAAAACTGTCCATGGTCCTGAACTTTGAAAGTTGCTTGTCCTGCAGGGATCTCATGCTCTTTTCACTCAGCTAAGAAGCTAATCCTCCATGGGATTAGGCCAGGGGTCTTCAAACTTTTTTTTTTGTAAAAAAGTTTTGTATTTTTATATTTCAAAAACATCTCTTTTAGTGAACAGCATGGTTCCAGGTTTTCACATTTCCATACAAACATGACCTTGGTTATATATTCCTCTTTCACGTTTGATTTCATATCATTTCATTACATTTCATATTTTCTGTAAATTGTCTCAAATATTCTTATATTCTTCAAACTTATTTTATATATTTTCTATTCATATCTCAATTTATTTCTTTTTTGCTTTAAATAATTCTCGTATCTTCATATTCATTATACTTTATATTTTTATCTGTCGCATTTGCAATTTCATTGAATACTCTTATTTCATTATTCCAAAAGTACCATCTTTATTCTAATAATTCAAAAAAAATCCCCTTTAATTACTAATTTGAATGTACCACCCCTTTGTCTTATACAACTTTTAGTTAACTCCTCTTTAATTCATAATAACAATTTATCACAATATAGTCACTTTTTAATTATCTCCTTAAACGTTATGGGGTCTTCAAACTTGACAGCTTTAAGGCTTGTGGACTTCAACTCCCAGAATTCCTCCTCCAGTCATGTTAGCTCAGGAATTCTGGGAGTTAAAGTCCACAAGCCTTAAACTTGCCAAGTTTGAAGACTCTTGGATTAGGCCAATGTTCATTGATATCTTTGACAAAAACCCTGGTTTGATTCACCATCCTGAGCCATTTCTTATAGCTGTTTTGGGCATGCTTGCTTTAAAAATAAAATTGACTTTGGGGTCTTGCTAAGGAAGAGAAATCCCAGTTTATCTTACAAAACTATTCACATTTAAGCTTGGGTAATATGAAACCCTGTTTAGAATTTTGACAAAGTGGTTTGTATATTTTTTTAAAGACAGCTACAACAAAACAAACAATACAGCATCTTCATGATTAGTGGTAGGACTTTTCCTGACGCTTATCATTTCGTGTTGCTCTACTGAAGTTCCTTGGGGTAAGAATCCCCCCACTGTTGTGTTTTAAAGCTTTAATAAACCATGCTTGTTTGCAGAGAAGATGGGGGGAGTGCACATAACAAGCCAACCATCACAACGCAAGTGCTTTCCTTTTTGTATGTGTGCTATGATGCTGCATGCAGGCACATAAGGAGCAGTGCTTCCGTTGCAGTGCCCATTTTATCATTCTACAAAAAAAAAAAAAAAAGTTGGACTCAGCTGATACCTCTGGACCAAAGATGGATGCCCCTGAATTATAGTGCTGGAGAAAATGGTTCAGAAAACCCTGAATGAAAGAAGGACAAACAGTTTTATGGGGGCATGGGGTGGGGAGAAGAGGCTGCTTACCGAAAGCTCAAAGGTTTAAGCTAAAGCTTGAATATTTTGGATGTAGAATGCAAAGATGTGAAAATGGAAGGGAAGCAAGGAGGAGGAGGAGGAGGAGGAGGAGGAGGAGGAGGAGGAGGAGGAGGAGGAGGAGGAGGAGGAGAAGAAGAAGAAGAAGAAGAAGAAGAAGAAGAAGAAGAAGAAGAAGAAGAAGAAGAAGAAGAAGAAGAAGAAGAAGAAGAAGAAGAAGAAGAAGAAGAAGCTGTATGTGCAAATGAACTTGGGATGCAGGAGGAAGAGCTGCAGACTGGATGACATGTAAAAGGTATCTCAGAAGGAAAAGAGGAAATTAGTCTTAGAAGAGATTGGTGCTAGGCGTTTGAGATACTCTGAATGAAGAAGCAACAGCTCTGCATGCCAATTTGGCCTTTCTTGTAAGATTCCATGAATAGGATCTTGCAAGATTGAAAGTATTTTCGTCCCTCTTTCCCTTTTATTTTCTAGAAAGGGTCCCTTCTGCTTCCCATGCCTTCCCTCCTCCTGTAGGCTGAGATACCTTTTACATGATGGTCTACGGCTGTCCCTTCTGTCCCCCAAGGTCATTTACACAGGGCACTAACAGAGGCCAACTCCATCCAAGGTCTAAGCAGCTCTGATTGGGCTCCACTTCAAGGTCATCTCGGGGCTGCCATTTTGTCTGCTCAAGCTGGCTCATTGCTGCATCTAATGCAATGTGCATTGAAACCATACGCCGGCATTCATTGTTCTCACCTCAGTCGTTTGTTCGGGCAGTGCAGCTTCCAGAGGGCTGGAAGGTTACCCCTTCTCCTCAGGAACTTCCTCCACCCTTGCTCACTGTCCCCGCTGCCTTCGCTGCTGTTTACGGCAGCTGCTTTGCTGTTTTGACAAGATGATGGACTGCTTTGGTGCCCGGCCCTGTTTTTAATTTTTTTTTTTCCTCTAAGAAGACACTTCTTCTCAAAAAAATGGAGAGCTGCAGGAACTGTCTCTCCAGCAAAAATTCCCTGAAATTACTCAGTCACCTTGTCATAAGGCAGGCGGGAGGCCATCAGCCCCTGAATAATTGAACAGGCTGCAGATTGGCAGTGCAGTGCAGCCTTCGCTGGCCGGCCGAACGAACGAACGACCCTGTGTGTTGCAGGAGCCTTGAGGACATCAGCTGGTCACTGCCTCACTTCCTCTGAATTTCCCTCCTTCCTTCTCTTCTTTTCTGTCAAAGGAAAGGCAGTTCCTCTTTCTTTCCCACTGGTGGGATGTTTTGTCCAGGGGGGAGGGAGAGTGTGCATGCCACAGGGCCAAAAGGCCTGGCCCTGAATGCTGAAGATGGTGGCACAGTGATTAGATTCACCTGGGGTGGGCTTCTCTGCCTGGTGGCTGAGTGGGCGTGGCCATGGTGGGTGTGGCCTAGTCGGCCTCCTGCACCACAGCGGGGTGGGGTTTTGCCCTCTGTGGGCTCCTGAGGCTTTTCTCAAGTTTCCAGGAGGGCAAAAACAGCCTCCCTGGACTCCGGAGGCTCTCAGGAAGCTGGAAATGGGCCCATTTCCAGCCTTCCCAAGCTTCCAGATGGCCCATTTTTCACCCTTTCTGAGCCTCCATGTGCACCCTGCACAAAACAGGCCCTGTGGGGACTCCTGGGAGGGGAGGGCCAGGATGGCCTGGCCAGCCAGGAGTGGGACTTGGGGGTGCACAGAATCTTAGCTAAGGGGCTCTCCAGAACCCCTGCGAACCCCCAGAAGCCCAGCCCTGGATTCACCTCCTCCGTTAAGCCGCATGGAAACTAACCAAAGATGACTCTGGTTACGCTTAGCCAGCTGTGTCAAAGGCATCCAATGAGACCCTGCCTGCGTTGTACAAATCTTTATCTCAGATTCTCCATTGGTGAATGTCATCCCCTAACCCAAGCACTGCAGTGGTGCTCTTAAGCAGTTTGTCTTGTGCACCGTTTGACACCTGTCAGCCTCCAAGATTTCTTCTTCTGCTTGACTCTTCCTGACTGCCATAGAAACAGGGGAAGGGGAGGAATAATTGGGCTTTGTGTGTGTGGGGGGGGTGAAGGGTGCTGGAGGTTGAAGTTGTGCGAACTATAAAAATTGGGATGCTTTCTTGCTTACTGCGCAGCTGCAGCCACTTATCTTTTCTAGGCCAAGGTCAACCGTCTTGGCACACCAGATGTCTGGGATGCCACCTGAAGATGTAACCCACATGATTGCGATGAAATGGCAAATCTGACAGATCAAAGAACTATTTAAATGAGAAAAGATTATTAATAAGTTAAGATAGATTCAGGAAAGACGATCATTTTTTTTCTTTATTAGGCAAACACATATTGTTATTTTTATTCTTAAAAGAAATATTAAATGTTTAAGGATTATATTTGAAATAATTGAAATGAAATGAGAGGATGTTTAGATTGAGATTAATATTAGAGATCAGGATTAATTTGTTCGTTCTTCTTTTCTGTAAAAGTTGGAATGGAAAAAGTAAAAATTGGACAAGAGAGGAAGTTGAATGTAAAAAATGAATATACAATTATTGTCATATTTGCATGTAAAAGTGATGATCCAGAAATATGTTGTCCACTGAAAAGAGCCTTTTAGTATTTGCAATGTGAAAAATTGAATAAAACTTGTTTTTTTTAAAAAAGATGTAACCTGCATGGCATTATACACACCTGAGATTGGATGTCCAGTTTGAATTATTGGGGGAGAGGACTTGGGGTCACTTTCTATATGTGATTTCCGCGCCTCAGTCCTTGTATTCCTACTGTTGCTACCGCTTCCATTTCAGTAAAAGTCCTTTTCTCTATAACAATGGAGTCTTAAAGTTTTTCTTTCTTGGATTTTGAATGGAGCCACACCTGACAGACATGCTTTAAACCGGCTTTCAGGGGTCATGTGGAGATCTGCATTTGGCTAGGTTGCAGTTCGGAATTGGCTTCCTTCTTTGATGTAAAGGCCCGTCTTAAAAAACACTAGGAGATGATTCACTAACGGATGCATGAGGATTGGAGAAATGGGACAGCAGAGAAACAAAACACACAAAATAATCCCACAACAAGCACAGCCCAGGATTCACTTGCCCTACATGATGGAGATCCTCCTGCCTTCCCTCTCTTGTTTTTACGTCCCGGAAATAGGTTATAAAATCCCCCCAGCTGCAGCCTTCCGGTTTTGAAAAGCAAAGGGATTTAAAAAAAAAAAAAAAAAAAAGATGCTGGAGAAAATGATGAGCAGCCAAAATATTCCAGCAGGCTCCATTAATATCTGTGGAAAAGAAATGGGGCCGTCTCGACTGTGTGTGGCTGTTTTCAGATCTGGGACTCTGTGGAAAATGAGGCTTTGTTGGGTGAAGGTCGGGTAAAAATATTGAGGCCAACAGAAGGGGGAAAAAAATCCCACAAGGATTGTTGAACAAAGAGGAGGAGGAGTGTTCTGTCCCCTCATTAGCATTCTTGAGATCCCCGCGCTTTGATTGGCCAAAGCGCGGGGCACTCTGATTGGTTAGGCGAGCCGCGCCGATTGGCTCGCTAAGAACCTCCCGCGATTGGTCTATTCGAATCGCGGGAGATTCAAAGCGGTGCCATTGGCCGCAGCCGCGGCGGCTAAAGGAATAAAAGCCGCGAACTTTTCCTATAGCGCCAGTTCGGTTCCTACACAAATAAAAGAGCATGATTTGAAGTCACCGACTCCTGGCATCATTTCCGAGGACACGACAAGGAGGAGGAGGACTGTGGGGTCCTTGGTGCTCTCTGAGTTTGGTTGTTTTCTTGCAGACGTTTCATTACCCAGCTAGGCAATATCATCAGTGCTAGAAGGGAGTGGGGTTTGTAGGGAGGAGGAGGAGGAGGAGATGATGACTGTGGCATCCTTGCTGCTCTCTCAGCTGGGTAGTTTTCTTGCAGACATTTCGTGACCCAACTAGGTAGCATCATCAGTGCTAGACAGGAGTTGGGTTTGTGGATTGAAACGAGGAGGAGGAGGAGGAGGATGACTGTGGGGTCCTTAGTGGTCTCTGAGTTTGGTTGTTTTCTTGCAGACGTTTCATGACCCAACTAGGCAGCATCATCAGTGCTAGAAAGGACCGGGGTTTTCAGGGAGGAGGAGGGCAGAGGGAGGAGGGCAGAGGGAGGAGGGCAGGAAGAAGAGAGGAGACAAGCAAGAAAGCAGTGTGTATATTAGATTTGTGCAGGTTTTTTTCCTCTGTATGCATTTACGTCTCTGGTGCCTGGGATGAGATCCAGGTAATTGCACAGACGCCACTTTGAGCAGCTACACACTGCAGTCAGGCAGTGCAAGTGACCCAGGCGCCTGCAGCAATGGAACCAGCCTCTCTTGGGGGGCCCTGAGGTCCTGACCTGCAGCCCTTGCCTGATCCCTGTGATGGCAAAGAAGGAAGAGAGGCAGGTTGTTCAATCGTGGCCAGAGGGAAAGGGAAAACGGGGTTTGAGCATCTATGGAGAAAGAGTGGTGGATGGAGATGTCAACCCTCCTCCCTCTTCCTATAAGTGAGCCCCTCGTTCTGGGCGCCAGCCAGATTAAGGGAGGGAGAGGGAGGGAGGGAGAGAGTGAGAGAAACAGAGAGAAAGAGAGAGAGAGAGAGAGAGACTGAGTCAGAAAGAAAGAGTGAGAGAGACAGAGAGGGAGAGAGATAGAGAGAGACAGAGAGAGAGACACAGAGAAAGAGAGAGAGAGAAAGAGAGAGACAGAAAGAGACAGAGACAGAGAGGGAAAGAGACAGAGAGAAAGAGAGAGACAGAGAGAGGGAGAGGGAGATAGAGAGAGACAGAAAGAGAGAGAGACAGAGAGGGAGAGAGACAGAGAGAAAGAGAGAGACAGAGACAGAGAGAGGGAGAGGGAGATAGAGAGAGACAGAAAGAGATAGAGAGAGGCAGAAAGAGACAGAGAAAGAGACACAGAGAAAGAGAGAGAGAAAGAGAGATAGAGGGATAGACAGAGTCAATAGACAGACAGAGAAAGAGATCGTAAATAGAGGATTATCTTAACTGATTCCTATATAACTCAAATCATTGTATTTGTATCCCATCTTTATTATTTTTATCAATAAATCCAGGCAACAAACATATCCAACTCTTCTTATTTCCTCTTCTTATTTTTCCTCACAACAACAACCCTGTGAGGTGGACTGGACTGAGAGAGAGAGGGAGGGAGAGAGAGAGGGACTGGCCCCAAACCCCCCAGCTGGTTTTTGTGGCTAAGGCAGGACTTGAACTCACGATCTCCTGCTTTCCTAGCTTGGTGCCTTAACCATCAGATTAAATTATATTGGTCTTTTGGTTTTGGAACAGCATTTGGAGAGATCCCAGCCACTGCAAGTTTGCAATGTTGAAGGCTTTATCCAGTGTGCAGACCAGTTGGGTGTACTCAGTCCTGGTTAAGAAAACCACTGGTTAGTACAGTTTGTAAATCAGGTGTAAAGAAGGGAACTTTCTGGTCAAGCAAGATCCTGTTTGTGTAGTAGAACCTTTTGTTTTAAATTCTGAGGACGGCCAAGACTTTTTGGGATCCAAGAAATCAGTGAAGCCACTGGCCTAAGAAACAAGGATGAAATCTAAATGAGATTGGTTTGATATTAAGATTAGTTGATTAAATTAGTGAATTAAGTCAGCAGGATTAAGCATCCTCAGGTGTGTAATACTTCTGTCTTCTATCACATTGAAACGGTGGTGGGATTCAACATTTTTTACTACTGATTCTATGGGTGTGGCTTGGTAGGCGTGGCTTGGCAGGCGTGGCAGGGGAAGGTCACTGCAAAATCCCCATTCCCTCCCCACCCCATTAACCTGCTTTCCAGCTCCATTCTCCTGAGCAGGGCAACCAAAGAAGACCCAGCCAATCAGCTGGGACTCAATGGGAGGCAGAGAATAAATGGGGGTGGGGCCAATCACAGGTGGTATTTGCCAGTTCTCCGAACTACTCAAAATTTCCGCTACCGGTTCTCCAGAACTGGTCTGAACTGGCTGAATACCACATCTGCATTGAAACTGCAGCTTAGCTGTAGCTTTTGGAAAGCTTATTTATTGGCGTTTTTTTTGTATGTGTGTGTGTGTGTGTGTGAAGGAACACCATACAACATCATTGACAGATGCATTCCATTGTAGGAAGGAGAAACTGGTCTTCTGCCTGTTGTTTTTGGGAAGATGGACCTCTGAGCATTGTTGCTCCCTTCCAGGGCTCTCCAAACTTGGCCAGTTTAAGACTTGTGGACTTCAATTCCCAGAATTCCTCAGCTGGAATTATGGCTGACTGAAGGATTCTGGGAGTTGAAGTCCACAGGTCTTCAAGTTGCAATGCAATCAAGGGAAACTCAACATCGTACATTCATAATGGAGCTGGGCTTCATGCTCAAAATCTTTGGGAAAAGCAGGCATAGAAAAAAGTCTTTATCCTGGATCACACCAAAAACTCAGCTAATGTCATGCCCTTGTTGGGGTCTGATTCTGAGGGGGAGATGGAGCAGGTGATAGGGAGTGGGAGTGTGGCTCCGGTGGCTGTGGAAGAAACGGGGGAAGGACAGAGTCCGGCTGGGCATTCAGAGGAAGACCCAGGGCCACCCCCTCTTCATCCTAGGGCATGCAGGGAGGAACGGATAAGGGAGCAACATGGCTTATGAGAGAGAAAAGGGCCCTGATCCCTTTCATGAGTTGCAGCTGGGAGAACAGGATATAAGTAGGGCATTTGCACACAGCACCTTGCTGGAAGTAAAGTGTGCATTATCTTTGTTGAGGCTTATCTGGGTTTTGGTGTCCTCCCAACTGGGTGTGCTTCATTATCTTTTGGAAGTCTGCAATTTATTATCCTGGCCTGTCGTGTTAATTACTTCAGCATGGTTTGTGTTGATTTTTTTATGTCTAATTTATCTGTACTTTGGGTTCGGCCTGCATTTCTTCCCTTTGTAGACTGTTTTTTTTTTTTTTTGGAAGAGTTTGATCTCCAGCCAAGGATAACTGGACATTGGGGTCCAAGTTGGAATTATTAAAGGGAATTTATCTACTTTTGTGACTTTGTTATTTTTGTGCCAGGTCATCACAGCTAATAATTTGGCTTGGCATCTTCTTTCTCCTGAAATTTAAAAGTACGCTGCTACTTTTGGTGTTCAGGACGAAAAAAAAAAATGGAATCGTAGAGGAGAGCCAAACTGTGACCTCCCCATCTTGCTACCTTCAATGATGGAATGTCCCAAAGGTGCTTTTTCTTCAAGGGGCAACTGGACTTTCTGGTTTTTCTTGGAAGACGTTTCGCTTCCCATCCAAGAAGTTTCTTCAGTTCTTCAGTCCACTCCAAACTGAAGAAGCTTCTTTGGATGAGAAGCAAAACGTCTTAAAAACAAAACAAAACCAGAGAGTCTAGTTGCCTCTTGAAAAAATTTTGGGCTTCGACAACCTTGAACTACGCTGCCTACGGTTGGACTTAAGCGCAGCATACAAAATTATCTGCTGCACTGTCCTACCAGTCAATGACTACTTTGGCTTCAACTGCAACAATACAAGAGCACACAACAGATACAAACTCAATGTAAACTGCTCCAAACTTGATTGCAGAAAGTACAACTTCAGCAGCAGAGTGGTCAATGCCTGGAATGCACTACCTGACTCTCTTGTCACATCCTCAAACCCCAAAAACTTTAATCTTAAACTATCCACTATTGACCTCACTCCATTCCTAAGGGGTCTGTAAGGGACGTGCATAAGTGCACCATCATGTCTACCACCCCTGTCGTATTGTCCCCATTTTAATCGTACCTATTTCCTATATTCTTATTCCTGTTTATACTTATACCTATTATCTCATAAGTGATTGACAAATCAAATAAATCAGATAAATAAATAAACCTTGACCTGGATGATGGAAGGTCTCCACAAACATTCAATGCTGGAAATTATATTTATAGCTATGATTACAGATGGTTTTGACATTACAACCACTCATTCTGCAAAGGTTCCTGCTGGCTGGGGGAATTCTGGGAGTTGAAGTCCACAAGTCTTAAGGTTGGCCAAATTTGGAGGCTCCTGCTCTGCTCCAGGTGGGCAGGGCAAACATTTTCTCATGTTTGCAAAACTGCTAGTCTTAAGGGGGCTGCCATCTTGAAGGCTGAGCCATCTGGTGTGCAAGGAAGTGTGTGTGTGTGTGTGTGTGGAGGTGGGAGGAGCAGTTGGTTTTAATCAAGG
The DNA here is from genome assembly GCA_033807585.1 of Hydrophis major. NCBI lineage: Eukaryota > Metazoa > Chordata > Lepidosauria > Squamata > Elapidae > Hydrophis > Hydrophis major. The sequence goes on along the minus strand of CM066334.1, from coordinate 10,766,696 downwards.
GGAGGACTAGCCCCACATCCCTTGCTGGATGAAAGAAAACCTTTGGGCCTTATGCCATGGAGCAGGTTGGAGAAGTTGGCAGGTGACATCTGTCAAGCTGGTCTTGGGAGCGGGAATGATACTGTAGGTCGCTTTTTCAAAAAAAATAATAATGATCCATCTGCCTCCCCTTTTTAGAGGGTTATTTTTATACTTTTGTTTTGTAAGGCAGCCTTAATCTGTTGGTGTTGTTTTGGAAGACAGGAGGCTTTGGAAATGGACGACAGCCACTTTTTGCCATGAAATTTGCTGTGCCACACACCTTGATGATCCCTCAGGAAGAGTGGTGGGATTCAACATTTTTTTTTACCACCAGTTCTGTGGGTGTGGCTTGGTGGGTGTGGCTTGGTGGGCATGGCAGGGGAAGGATATACTGCAAAATCTCCATTCCTTCGCTCCACTAACCTGCTTTCCAGCTCCGTTCTCCCATGCAGGGCAACCAAAGGAGGCCCAGCCAATCAGCTGGGACTCAATGGGAGGCAGAGAAGAGATAGGGTTGGCAGGGCCAGTCAAAGGTGGGATTTGCCAGTTCTCCAAACCACTCAAAATTTCCGCTACCGGTTCTAGAGAACTGGTCAGAACTGGCTGAATCCCACCTCTGCTCTCTGCCCTGTAGATGAGATCTCGTAGGCCCAGCTCACTCGGCAGAGTCGGCACTTTGGAGTTACAATGGCCTCGAAATTACAATGGCCCTGAAAAAAAAAAGTGATTTAGGAGAGTCCTCAACTTATAACTGTTGTGTTGAGAGACAGTTCGGTTACCACGGCGCTGGAAAAACCCCGTGTTATGACCAATTCTCATTCTTATCAACATTGCATTGTTCTCAAGGTCACCAGGGTGGTTTGCAGAATAGGGGAGTTGGGAAGGTCCTCTACGCCAATCTCCTGCCCAAGGCAGAAGACCTTATACCAGGAATCTCCAAATTTGGCAACTTTGAGACTTGTGGACCAACTCCCAAGTACTACCCAGCCAGCATGTCCACAATTGCAGTTGCACAATTGTTTTCTTGACAACCTCCAGTGAAGGAGCACCCGCAACTCCAGGGGGCAAGATGTTCATTGAATAATTGTTCTCACTGTCAAGACATTTCTCCTTAGTTCTAGGTTGGCTCTCTCTTTAATGCTCTTCTCCCCACTACTTCCGGGGAGAAACTAACTTGGTCTGCCTAACAAACCCATCACAAACGGGGAGGCAGACTGAAAGCACTTGACTGCTTATTCTGCAATCTGCTGAGTATATGGGCCTGGGGTTCTTCAGCCCGGAGCATGGATATACATTAAAAAGAAGTATAGAATTGTGTTTATTAGCAAAACTGACATACAGCATGGAAACCGTGCTTCCTGGGGCGAAAAGCAGTTTCAAATGCCTACATTTGAACGTATTATTATAGTATGCCTATACATGCAGTATTGCCAGGGATATCACGCCTCCTTGTTACTTTCTGGATGGGGGCTTCAGGATATCCAAAATAGAACAACTTAGTGTCCATCCATCCATCCACCTACCTACCTACCTCTATCCACTCATCCATCCATCATCTATCTATATCTTCTATCCATCCATCCATCATCTATAACTTCTACCTACCTGCTTACCTACCTATCTCTATCCATCCATCATCTATCTATATCTTCTATCTATCTATCTATCTATCTATCTATCTATCTATCTATCCATCCATCTATCTATCCATCCATTCATCATCTATCTATAACTTCTACCTACCTACCTACCTACCTACCTACCTACCTCTATCTATCTATCTATCTATCTATCTATCTATCTATCTATCTATCTATCCATCCATCCATCCATCATCTATCTATAACTTCTACCTACCTACCTACCTACCTACCTACCTACCTCTATCTATCTATCTATCTATCTATCTATCTATCTATCTATCTATCTATCTATCCATCCTTCCATCCATCATCTATCTATAACTTCTACCTACCTACCTACCTACCTACCTACCTATCTTTATCCATCCATCCATCTATCTATATCTTCTATATATACATCTATCTATTTATCCATCCATCCATCCATCTATCCATCCATCCATCCATCTATCCATCCATCCATCCATCCATCTTCTATAACTTCTACCTACCCACCTACCTACCTACCTATCTCTATCCATCCATCTATCTATGCCTTCTATCTATGTATCTATCCATCCATCCATCCATTCATCCATCTATCTCTGTGTATCCATCCATCCATCCATCTGTATATATGTATGTGTGTGTTTGTGTGTATATGTGTATGCATATTCTTTTGAGAGAGGGAACAGAATTTCATTTTTAATGTGCGCCGGTGTGTTCACAGTAAAAAACAACAACCCCGACATTAGATTAAATTCAAGGTTATCTTATCTTATCTTTCACTTGGAAAAATGCATGTGCAGCAAACGGCAAGCACATAAAAGCTACCCGAGGAATGTAAGAACCTTTGGGGGAAAAAGAAAGAAAGAAAAGCAAACACCACGCAGAGGCACCGTAACAGTTGATGGATCTCCACTTCTCTGCCAGAGAGCCTTTTTTGCCCTAAAAGCCGCGGTCAGGTTGCTTCTTCGGCAGCATCTCGTGTCCGCAAAGGAGCTGCTCTGAAGGATGTTTTGGCAGAACTGGCTTTGAATGCTACTGAGCCTCCCCCCACTTCTCTTGCCTCCTCCTCCCCAGTGGCGGCTGGAGGAATCTAGGACAGAGCGAGGGTGCGTGATGCAGTGGGCCACTTTCGGCCTGGGGCAAGGGAAAAAGAAAGCCAGGAGATAAATGGTGGCCTCTTTTTATTTGGGGTTGAGATCTCTCCCAGTTCTGTTGGAAGGGGGTGGGGGGCAGCTGGTGGTTCTTGCATGGATCTATTTTCTCTCACGATTTTACTCCAGGCAATGGAATGTGTGTGTTCTGTTCCAAAGCTGAAGCTTGTTGAAATACGGGATGTGCCAAGGGTGCTAAAAGAAGGCAGGAGAGTGGAGAATGATGGGCTGGTTGAGTGAAGCATTAGTAGGTTGTGTCACACCGTCCTGCAGCCGCTTCCTCACAAATGGGCCAATGGAGAACCCAGCAGAACAGAGTAGCAGTTGGAAGGGACCTTGGAGGTTATTTAGTCCAGTGGTCACCAACCAGTGGGCTGGGGACCACTGGTGAGCTGTGAGAAAATTTTGGTGGCCCGCAGAGAAATGTCACCCCCAAAGCAATTAATCCAGGCTGTGCAGGAACACAAGGCTTCACCACCCACATGGCCTGTGAGAATACAACGCTTGTGTCACTTGCATTGTGAACAACACGAGGTAGTGAGGGGAAGGGGGGAAAGGGCAGGGGGGGAAAACTTGCCCCACTCACCTTGCCTGGCCACCAAGCTGCTTCTTTCTTCTTCTGCTTTTGGTGGCACCCAAGAAAAGCAGCAAACATTTCTTTCTCTCCCAAAAAACTCCACCAGAAATGAGTCTTTGGGACCCTGCAAGGCCTCCTACTCCAAGAGTCTGCACCGGCATGGCAAGTTTCACAAAGATTCATTTCTGGCTGAGTTTGGGGGAGAGAAAGAAAGACTTCTGCGGCTTCTGCTGCTTTCCTTGCATGAAGCCAAAAGTCTCTCTCTCTCCCTCTGAGAACGGAGCTGGAGACCCCAAATAAAGAACGATCGATCGGAAGGAAAACAGGGTGGGGAATTTTCCTGAAGACTTTTTTGGGATTTTCCCGGGGTCTCTGGTCTGCAGGATTTAAAATTATGAGTTTGGTGGTCCCTGAAGTCCAAAAGGTTGATGACTCCTGTTCTAGTCCAACCCCTTGCTCAAGCAGGAGGAGTCCCTGTGCCATTTCAAACAGGTGACTGTCCACAGTCTCTTCTTAAAAGGTTCCAGTGATGGAGCCCCCCATAACTTCCGGTGGTCAGTTGATCCACTGATTAATTGTTCTCTCTGCTAGGAAATTTCTCCTTAGTTCTTAGTTGCTTCTTTCCTTGAGTAGTTTCCATCTGTTGCTTCTTGTCCTGCCCTCAGGGGCTTTGGAGAAAGCAAAATTGACCTATTTAATTAGAGACAAATACCTACATTTGTTAGTGATTGGAAACCCTTTTATTGTACGGACCTTTTGCTGAAAAAAAAATTGAAACTGCAATATATGGGTTTGATAACTAGAAAGAGTAGATTATGGAAAGAAGGGAGTTATGATGTAACCTCAAAGAGGATAAAATTTGAATAACTGCTGTAAAGATGATTAGAAACCACTTCTTTATATTTTTTCTTTTTTTATTTTGACCCATTTCTCTCTTTTATTTCTTTTTATTTCTCTATTCTTGACCCATTTGCAGATCCTTTTCTGGATTTCTTTCCTTGATCTAAGACTATTTTTTTTCTCTCTTTCTTTGGCTTACTTCTTTTTTTTCCAATTCTAGGGTCATGATTTCTGATGGATTTGACTTATGGCAGAGTCAGGCTTATTATGCAAAACAATGTGGATTGTTTTGAGATCCAAATATCTATTTTTTCCTTCTCCTTTCATTTCAAGTGTTTGTGTGTATGGAGATAATGAAGCTAGTGGTGATTTCTAGTTGTCATCTTCCACTTGCAAGCTTGTTTTGTATTTCTTTTCCCCTGGTCACATAAATCTTATTAAAAGTGGAAAAATAATGCAATCTTTTTGGAAAAAAGTCTGTAGAGATTCTTAGTCATCCATGCTTGTTCCAAAGGTGCTTCTTCAGGAGGCACCTGGACTTTCTTGTTTTTTTCTTTGGAAGACTTCGCTTCTCATCCAAGAAGCTTCTTCAGCTCTGACTGGATGATGGGGAAGGGAAGGGTTTATACTCCTTGCAGACAGAACTGGTCATTTGCATCCTTTTAGAGGGAGGTTGAGGCCACTTGGAGGTTTATCTGTGTCCTCAGGATCACCTGAGTGGTGCAAATGGTTCCTATAGTTTGCAATTTGCAAATACAATTAGGGATGAACACCCTTTGAATGGTGTAGGAGCAGGAATGGATTTCCTGAGGAAAATTTGCAGACTACAGCAACCAGGCTTCCTCGCTTCCATTCTCTTTTTCTTTCTCTCTCTCCTTCCTCTCTCTCTCTCTCTCTCTTTTCCTTCCTTCCTTCATTTCTCTTTTTCTTTCTTTTTCCTTCCTTCCTTTCTCCCTTCCTTCCTCCCTCCCTCCTCTCTCTCTCTCTCTCTCTCTCTCTCTCTCTCTCTCTCTCTCTTTCTTTCTTTCTTTCTTTCTTTCTTTCTTTCTTTCTTTCTTTCTTTCTCTTCCTTCCTTCTTTCCTTTCTTCTTTCTTTCTTTCTCTCCTTCTATTCTTTTTTTTAAAATTTTATTGGTTTTTAAAAACAAACATAAACAACTAAAACATAAAAACATCAAGCTATCTTCCATAGGTGTACATACAGTGTGCCGGTTGGTTTACAAATTGTTTTGTGCTTCCATTTCGTAGTCTTCAATTACAATTACATTGCATATAATCTCATATTGTCAATCAAAAATTAAATACCTTAGTATCATGATTAATCAATCATTTGACTATACTTTTATTCATTCATGTTTTACAAGACAGTCATAATTTACTTAGTTTATTTTATAACAGTTCATATTATCATCCCAAATCTATCCTAAAATCATTTTGTAGATATAATAAGAAAGAAGTACATCTTTATATATTTATTATTTTCTAAAAGTCTACATATTTCATTACTGTATTTTATTGTCTAACCATTGATAGAAAAGATCCCAAATTTTATAAAATTGTTTATCCTCTTTTTCTCTAATTTCAAATGTCAATCTACTCATTTCAGTACATTCCAATATTTTCTTAATGATTTCCTCCTGTGATAGTATTTTCTCATTTTTCCAGTTTTTAGCAAATACAATCCTAGCCGCTGTTAATACATTTACAATCAGGTATTTCAAGTCCTTACTATATATTTCAGGTAAAATTCCCAGTAAAAATATCTCTGGTTTCAAGTCTATATGTTTTTTTGTCTTTTTTTCCAACCACATGTGGATTTTAGTCCAGTATTTTTTAGCATCCGCACAAGTCCATGACATATGGTAATATGAGCCAGATATCTGATGACAACATTTTTCAGATTTATTCTTGAACATTCTTGTAGAGGGAAAATGCCACCTGTAAAACATCTTATACAAATTTTCTTTATATGCTGTTGACATTGTCATTTTATAATTTTGAGACCACAATTTTTACCATTTCTCTAGATCAATCCCATATCCAAAATTCTTCCCCCAAACAATCATCAATCAAGTTTCTTTAACTTGTTTTTCTTCTAGTTTAATTTCTAATAGATATCCATACAATTTTTAATCACCTTTTCATCAATACCTGTCAAAATCTTATCTAAGTCAGTCCGTTTATCATAGAAACCTTCTGTTTTAGAATCTTTATCATACCTTGAATATATTTGTGCATATGAAAACCAATTCATCTTTATACCTTGTTCCTCTAGTTTTTGCATAGATTTAAGTTCACCCTTTTCATTCAGTATTTCACCATATCTAACAGTTTGTTCCTTTTTGTATATTATAGGATACGAGAATGCTTCAATAGTCAATAACCAGAATGGAATTTTCAAATAACACTGTCTTTTAATCTTCTCCCAGTTTAACCACAGAGACTCCCCTATATAATGTCTTCTAAAATACCCCTGTTAGTTCCTTTGTACCATAAAAAAGCATGCCACCCCAACAACAAATCATGTCCTTCTAACGTCAACAATCCAGCATTTCTTAGTGTTATCCATTCTAACATATATTCAGGTATGGGTAGAATGAATGGAGACAGTCTTAGTTGGTGAACTTTCAACTCTTTATTGCATAGTGACTTCTAACTTGTATAACAACAACTCTACTTATATAGGTAATGCTAATGTTAAATAACCAATAGGAGCTTGTGAAATGCTAGTTCCAGTACCAATAAGAGTCCTTCGTTAAGGGCCAATCAGATTCTCAGAACCCGACCAATCCGATCTAGCCGCTTAACACCCAATCAGAAGTACAGGGCCAGAACCCTGCACTTTACCCCAAGCTTGCCTTTATTCAACTATTTACATACATAACACCCCTTCCCCCTGGCTTCACAATTAGTTTGTGACTATGTAGTCCTTTAAATAGGACGGTTGTCTCTTGGGTTTGTCGGATTTTCTTTGGACTGGCTGCGTGCAGTCCCGTTGAGGTAGGGTGTTGTTTTGTAGTGGCTCAGCTTCTTGTTCTGGTGTGATTTCCCTTGGAGCGTACGATTCTTCTTCCTGCTCCATTTCCGGGGTTTCACTTGATTCATCGCTTTCCTGGAACAGGTTTCCTGGCATATCGTCATCTTCTCTTCCTTCCCCCCCCTCAGTTTGGTCGTTGGGAAGGTGTTGGCTTGCAGTTATAAGTCGTGACCGTAATTGGTCAATATGTCTTTTCCATAGTCTCTCATCAATACATTTTACAATATAGGATCTGGGCTCAGTCTCGCGTATTATCGTTGCTTCAATCCAAACTGGGTCGCCCGATAAATTCCTTGCATAAACGGGGTCGCCTACCTTGAAGGTACGGTAGCGTCCGCTGGATCCTGGAGGCTTCTCTGGCTCGTAAGCAGGGTGCAGTCGGTTGAGGCGGGAACGGAGTTTTCGCCCCATGAGAAGTTCAGCAGGAGTTCTGCCGGTTTCGCTGTGCGGAGTGATGTGTTGTAGAAGTTGAATGCGGTTTATTTTTTCGTCAAGATTATCATAGTCCATCTTTTGTAAAGTCTTTTTTACAAATTGTACCATGCGTTCCGCTCGGCCGTTGGTAGCAGGATGCACCGGCGAGGTGAGCGCATGGCGGATGCCGTTGTCAGCGAGGTACTGTTCAAACATTAGCGGTGTAAACTGTGGTCCGTTATCGGACACTAGGACGTCCGGCAATCCATGAGTTGCAAAGAGTCTATTGAGGACTTTAATTACTGCCTCGGAGGTTGTATTGGCCATCCGATGAATTTCTAACCAATTAGAGTATGCATCGACAGTCAACAGCAATGTCTGTCCTTTGATCGGCCCTGCGAAATCCAGGTGGATTCTGGACCAGGGTCCACGTGGCGTCTCCCATTCGGTCGGTGCAGCTTTTGGCGGTGCATTGCTGGTTTGTTGGCACTTGGTGCAGGCCTTGACCCATTGCTCGATGTGTCGGTCCATGCCTGGCCACCACGCGTAGCTCCGTGCAAGAGCCTTCATTCGTACGATCCCGGGATGTCCTTCGTGCAGGATTTGTAACAGCGTCTTTTGGAGTCGTTCTGGGACGATGACTCTATCGCCCCAGATAACGCAGCCTTTTTGAGAAAAAAGTTCAGTTTGTCTTGTTTTAAATGGTGCGAAGTCATCTGGGATCTGGTCCAATGGCCATCCACGCTCTACCCAGCCTAGGACTCGTGCTAGGGTGTGGTCTCGTCTGGTCTCCCTCGCGATATCTCGAGCAGTCATAGGAGGCGAGTTGAGCGTTTCGATTTGTAACGCCGATATTGTTGGTGTCGGATCATCGAGGGTCTCTGGTAGCGGTGCTCTGCTGAGTGCGTCGGCATGGGGAATGGCTTTCCCCGGTCGATGTAACAATCGATAATTATAAGCAGCTAGAAACTCTGACCATCGAGTCATTCTTGGGGACAATATATAGGGAGTTGGTTTGTCCCCAGCGATTATCCCCAATAAAGGTTTGTGGTCGGTTACAATTGTAAATGTCCTTCCATATACATACTCATGGAATTTTTTTACGGCTGACACAATTGCAAGAGCCTCCTTGTCTATTTGTCCATAGTTACGTTCTGCCTGGGATAGAGTCTTCGAAAAGTTTGCAACGGGAGCCTCATTTCCATTAGGTAGCACATGGCTCAAAATAGCGCCCACCCCAAACGGTGAGGCATCACAAGTTATAACCAAGGGTAATGTTTCATTATATTGCATAAGTACAGAATCAGATGTAAGTAAATCTTTTACATTTCTAAACGCTTTTTCTTCTCGGTAACCCCAAACCCATAATGCTTTCTTATCTAATAACCGGTGTAATGGTTCAGCCACAGTCGCCTTATGCGGTAAAAACACATTGTAGAAATTGATAAGGCCTAAAAATGCTTGAAGATCAGTTTTGTTATGAGGTCTGGGAGCATTCCTAATTGCCCTTAATTTACTCTCAGTTGGGTGAATACCCTGACTATCAATGCGATAACCTAGAAATTCAACACTGTTGGTATACAGATAACATTTATCCCTTTTTACTTTCAATCCCGCTTCTTGGAATTTTTTAAGCACACATTTTAAACGATTCTGCAGAATTTTTTTACTAGGAGCTGCAATCAATACGTCATCAAAATACGGAGCCCTTGATTCCCTGTAACAATCGTTCCATTAAACTTTGGAATATTCCCGGGGCCACACTCACCCCGAACTGCAATCGGGTACATTTAAAAGCACCTCTGTGCATTACTATCGTTTGGGCTTGGGCTGTTTTATCGTCCACGGGCAATTGTTGATAGGCTTGAGCTAAATTTAGCTTAGCGAAAACCTTTCCACCTCCCAGAGAATGAAGGAGGTGCTGCACCACCGGCACTGGATACGCGTTCTGTTGGAGGGCGTGGTTTAGAGTGGCCCGGTAGTCCCCACAGATTCGGATTGACCCATCTGGTTTAATGGGGGTTACAATAGGAGTTTCCCATGGGGAATGATCAATGGGTTGCAGTACCCCTTGTTTAATTAGTTTGTCAAGTTGTTCATCTATCTTGGCCTTAAGGGCAAACGGAACTCGACGGGGCTTTAAATGGATCGGGGCAACCTTAGGGTCGAGGCTGAACGAGATTGGGGTCCCCTTATACTCGCCCAGATGATCTGCGAAGACATCGCTGAATTCAGACATAAGATCCTCCTCCCACTCGCAATCACCGAGTCGGTTCACGCCAGCTAGTTCGATGCCGAGTGGCGCAAACCATTGGAGGCCCAACAAACTAGGCCTGTCCCTATCGATGATCGTTAGAGGTAAGTATGCCGTATGCTTTTTAAACGAGACGCGGACTCGACAAGACCCGACCACAGGGATCCGATTCCCTTGGTAATCTTTAAGAATAAGGCGTTGCATTCGAAGGTCTTGGTGTTGGATGGTAGGAATGAGCTGCTTTAATGTCTTCCACGACACCATCGAGAGGGATGATCCCGAGTTGACCTCCATGTGGCAGGGTTGGTTCTCTATGGCTACTGTAACTCGAATCTTCTTAGCGTCCAGGGCCGAGGCGTGACCTATAGTGATAGTATGGTGAGCCTCTTCTTTCTGCAACGCTCGATATCTGTAGGAGTGGTTTGCTGGGTCTCGCCTTACAGGACGGTTTCCTGCCGATTGGCAAAAGTTGGTTCCCTTTGAGGCCGGGCTTGGTCCCGGTAAACTGCGACAGACTCGACCGATGTGGCCTCGTTTCCCGCACTCGTGGCAGAGTGCGTCGCGGAATTTGCAGTCTGCCCTGGGATGGTTTGCCCCGCAGCCAGCGCAAGGGCGTGAGGTTTTAGGACGAGGGTCCCGGTCGGAACGCAGTTGATGGACCCCTTCTTCGTCGCTGTCTGACGACGAAGAGAGGTCCTCATGGTGCGTCGTAATGAGCTGCTCTTCCGACTTGGATAAAAGGTCGCCAGTCAGTGGGGTCGTTGGGTTTCGGCTTCGCCGTAGTTGCGCCGCAGACTTTTTGGTCGCCTCAGCAGCAGTGGCTTCGGCGATGGCGTCAGCAAGGCCGATGTCGCCCTTTGCCATCAGCTTGCTCTGCACGCCTGGTGCATCTAATCCCAGAATTAGGCGGTCTCTCAATGCTTCATCTAAGTCTGCGAACCCGCAGAGGCCTCCCAAGTGCCGGAGGTCTGCCATGAAGTCAGCCACACTCTCTCCTTTTCGTTGGCTTCATTGATAGAACTCGTGGTGTCTCACGAGTGTGGGTACGGTTGGTGCGTAATGGTCTCTCAGGAGAGGTTCGAGGTCGTCCCAGCTTATTGCTTTCACTTCTCGAGGCTTCGCGAGGGCTTTAGCCATTTTAAAGACAGCCGGGCCGCAGTACGTCAGGAACAGCGCCCGCTTCTTGGCTGGTGTGGCGTCCTTCAGGTTGTTCGTTTTGAGGAACATCTGAAAGCGATCCATGTAGGATTCCCAATCCTCTTGGGATGGATTGTACGGAGCGGGTGGTACGATGCCGCCGGACATGGCTTCCGTTGGTGGCGCCGTTTTTTACACGTGCTCTGTTTTTTCTTCCAAGTTCCTTAAGATCAGATGTCTCCAAATCCCATCCTCGTCGCCAGTGTCATAGATTCAGGCATGGGTAGAATGAATGGAGACAGTCTTAGTTGGTGAACTTTCAACTGTTTTTTGCATAGTGACTTCTAACTTGTATAACAACAACTCTACTTATATAGGTAATGCTAATGTTAAATAACCAATAGGAGCTTGTGAAATGCTAGCTCCAGTACCAATAAGAGTCCTTCGTTAAGGGCCAATCAGATTCTCAGAACCCGACCAATCCGATCTAGCCGCTTAACACCCAATCAGAAGTGCAGGGCCAGAACCCTGCACTTTACCCCAAGCTTGCCTTTATTCAACTATTTACATACATAACACATTCCTTAACCCACATCAGATTTGTAGCTTGGTAGTACAATTCCCAATTTGGCAAACCAAATCCTCCTCTTATTCTAGCATCTTGCAAAAGTTTTAACTTTATTCTCACTTTCTTACCTTGCCATATATATTTCAACACTATTTTATTTAAATCTTCAAAGCAGTCTTTTCCAAACCTAATTGTTATTGTTTGAAACAAATATAAAATTCTGGGTAATATATTAATCTTGATTGTTGAAATTCTCCCTATTAGTGACAGTTGTAAATTTTCCCATTTCGCCAGATCTAGCGCTTTCTGCTGTTTAAGTTTGATATAATTATTCTCTTTTAATGTACTACATCTTGCTGTCAAATATATCCCCAAGTACTTGATCTTATTCATGACCTGAATTTTCAATAGGTCTGCCAGTTCTTCCTTTTGTCTTAATAGTATATTCTTTGTCAAGATCTTTGTCTTATCTTTATTTATTTTCAAACCAGCCACCTTTCCATATGTCTCTATCTTTTCTATCAATTTTGGTGCTGTTTCTAGAGGGTCTTCTAAGATGAAAACCAGATCATCTGCAAATGCTTGCAGCTTAAATTCTTCCTTTTTGATTTTCATTCCTTTTATATTCTTTTCATCTCTAATATTTCTGTTTAGCACTTCCAAAGTTAACACAAACAACAAAGGTGATCGTGGGCACCCTTGTCTTGTTCCTTTTCTTATATTAATAGAGTCTGTCAACTCTCCCTCTATCATTACCTTTGCTGTTTGCTTATAGTATATAGCTTCTATTGCTTGGATAAATTTTCTAGCAAAACCAATCTGTTCCAACAGTAATAACATGAATCGCCAATTCACATTATCAAATGTTTTCTGTGCATCTAGAAATATCAGAGCCATTTGTTTTTCAGGATGTGCCTCGTAGTATTCCAAGGTGTCCAAGATTACTCTCATATTGTCTTTGATTTGTCTCTTTGGCAGAAATCCATTTTGGTCAGGATGGATAAAATTATTTAAATATTTTTTAAGTCTTTCTGCCCATATTGAAGCAAAGATTTTATAATCTGCATTTAGTAAAGAAATGGGTCTATAGTTCTTAATTTGTAATGGATCGGCCTCCTCTTTAGGAATAAGTGTAATATAGGCTTCTGACCATGATTTCGGTATCTTCTTCTTTAACATAACTTCATTCATAACTTCTAGCAATGGAAAATTCAATGATTCTTGTAATGTTTTATAAAATTCTGCCGGAAGTCCATCTGGGCCTGGTGCCTTTCCATTATTTTGCTTCTTGAGTGCTTCAGTTAACTCCATCATCGTTATATTGCTTTCTAACATTGTTTCAATCTCTTTAGGTATCTGGGGTAGATTAACATTCTATAAGTACTGTTTATCTCTTTCCTCATCAGTATTCTCTTGTGTGTATAGTTTCCCATAATAGTCTCGTATAATTTCCTTCTTCTCTTTACTTCCATAGCAAACTTGGCCTTGATCATCTATTAATTGCAATATTTTCCTTGATTCTTTCTCCTTTCTCAGTTTGTATGCTAACCATCTACCTGGTTTGTTTGCGTCTTCAAAGTAGTTCTGTTTAGCACCTCTAATTTTCTGTGCTAATTCTTCTTTTTCTAGTTGACCCATTTTGTGTTTAATTATATCCATTTTTAGCTTGATGTCCTTTTTCTGTGGCATTTTCTCTTTTATGCTCATCCTCTAGGGCCTTAGAGGCTAGCCTTTTCATAGTATTCCTTTTCCTTGTATAGTCTATTATCAAGCCTCTAACATATGCCTTCATTGTATCCCATACATTCCAAATTGATGTGTCTTCTTTTTTGTTTTCCCTAAAGAAAAAAGCCAATTCTTTCTCCATCCACTGTGTGAAGTCTTTTTCCTTTAAAATAGTATTATTTAACGTCCATCTAGATCTTTTTTGTCCTTTCCATTTAATTGTCATTGGATTGTGATCTGCCCGAGTACTTGTTTCAATATTTATTTCTTGAATGTTAGATATTAATTCTGTTGACTTCCATATCATATCTATTCTGGACCATGATAAGTGTCTATTTGAATAGAAGGTATATTGTTTAGTTTTAACATTTCTTTCTCTCCATGTATCTTTTAAGTTTATTTTATCTACCATTTTAAAAAAGATTTAGGGAGAGTCTTTCTGTTTTGCTTTGTTGTTTTCTGTGCTATATAGTCCAATTTGTTGTCTACAATTCCATTAAAATCTCCCATCATAACTATATTAGCATAGTCCAGTTCAATTATTTTTATATGTAGTTTTTTGTAGAATTCTTCTTGTTTGTCATTCGGAGCATATATTGCAATCAGGAGTGTTTTCATATTATTGTCCATTATTTCCACCATTAGTATTCTTCCATCATCATCAGTATAGATCAATTTTGCTGGGGTGGTCTCTTTAATATATAAAACCACTCCTCTTTTCTTACATTGGGTCAAGGAAGTAAATATTTTCCCTAATTCTGGCTGTACCAACAATTGTTCATATTGTTTTTTAATATGTACTTTTTGTAGACAGATTATATCAAATTTTAATTTATCTAATTTACGAAGGGTTTTCTTTCTTTCAACGGCTAAGTCCATTTATATTAATTGTAATAATTTTTTTCTCTTCCATGGTTATATTTTATAGTTAGGTTTAGCAGTTCTCGCAGATCTTAATTCACGTTGTTCTTTGGCTTCTACCTTTCCACCTACTGTGCCTTCTTCTTTTTCAGTCGCCATTTGGCAGTCCTCTTGGAATTCAATTAATGAGATATCTTTTTCTGCCTCTTCCTCTTTCCTTCCAAAAAATTCTGTATAAAATAATTCCGCTTTCTCAACTGAGTCAATTCTGTGTCTCTGTTCTTGCCATGTGAACATTCAACCTTCTGGAATCAGCCATCTATAATTCACCTCTTTTTTAAAGTAGCATTTTAGTCAGGAATCGGTATTCTCTTCTCATCTCTCTCACTCTTCTGGGTATTTGTTTCAAGACCACAATCTCCTTATCTTTGTATTTCAATGTTTTCTCTTTTGCCACTTGCAATATTTGTGTTTTAATGGCTTTCTTTGTAAACCTAATGTGAACTTCTCTTGGTAAGCTATTTCTCATCGCAAACTTGGGAAAACTCGATAAACCTCATCTGTTCCATCCATCATCTTCTCTTGAGTTATTTCCAAAGCTTCAGCCAGTATTTCTATCATTATCTCAGCTAGGTTTTGTCCTTTTTCTTCCTCTATGTTTTGGAATCTAAGATAGAATTCTGATCTATCCATCTTCCATCTCAACATACCACTTTTATCTTGTTCAACAACCGTTAATCTATTATCAATATCTCCAATCTTCTTGTCTCTTTGTTTATCTTCTTTTTCAATTTTTTTGGAATCTCTCATCATACTTCAACATCATTTGTTGGATGTTCTCCACTTTTTCATCGGTTTTCCCTATTCTTTGTTCAATGTTCTCAGTTCTTTGTTCAATGTTCTCTGTTCTTTGTTCGATGTTCTCTATTCTCTTTTCAATATTCTCTGATCTTGCTTGAATATTTTGAATTCCTTGCATAATCATCTGCAGAGTCACTCTTTCTTGTTCTTTTTCTTGCTTTAACATTGTCTGTATTGAACGTTGTCCTCCAGATGGTGGAGAGGAAGAAATAGAAGTTGAAGAACCAGGAGCTATAAATTTCTTACTCATTTTAAGCAATTCAAAATCTTCAGGTCCTTCTAAACCTTAATCCAATTGTGAAGTAACCAATTATAGTTCAAAATAAAAATAGTAAAAAAAGCACAATAATAATAATAATAATAAAAGGAAAAAAAAGAGAGGACAAAATTTCTTCAGGTTCTTGTATACCTTAATCCAATCAATAGTAGGATAAAGAAAAAGAGCTTAAAAAGAAAAAAAAGGGAAAATTCTTCAGGTTCTTCAACACCTTAATCCAATTGAAAGGTCTCAAATAGAAAAAAGTGCATAAGAATAAACCAAAAAGGTAGATGAAAAAACAAAAATACCAGGAAAGGGGAAAAAAAAGGCTTTTAAGGCTTGCTCTTTAAAATAAAAAGCAAACGTAGAGATTGGACTTCCAAAAAAAAAAAAAAAGAAAAAAAAAGAAAGAGAAACAAAGACAAGCTCCAACAAAGCCACACAACAAACCTACATTAGGAGTTAGAGCAAGGTGTGGACATGCCATGAAAGAGCAAGAATTGATTGCAGGTACCAGGTTTGTCTAGGCTAGTGAAAAGACAGACTTGTGTCCAATATCCATTGCAGAGTTCTCCGTGTAGAGTTAAGATGATAGATTGCTTGTCAGGTATTTTGCCTACCATGTATATTTCCATATATGTCTTGTATATAAACCAGTGTTAAATGCCTAAACTGTGTTTTGCTCCTGAGTTTATTTATTTGATTTGTCAATTGCTTACAAGATAATAGGCATAAGTATAAACATGAATAAGAATACAGGAAATAGGTACGAATAAATGGGGACAATAGGACAGGGATGGGAGGCACAATGGTGCATTTATGCATGCCCCTTGTAAAGTTGTCTCATAATAGTAGTCACACTGCATGTGCTCTGACACTAGTGGTGACTTCATAGTAGTGTTCTAGTATTTGAGAGGCTGCCACAAAGAGGATGGGGTCAACTTAGTTTCCAAAGCACCAGAGGGCAAGACAAGAAAAAAACTGATGGAAACCTATCAAAGAGAAATCCAACTTAGAACTAAGAAGAAATTTCATGACAGCCAGAGCAATTAATCAATGGAATGACAGGCAGTTTCTCACCAGATTCTGGGACTGTTCTGATTTTTTTTCCCCTGGCTTCAGCTTTGGTGACATCTGAACAGTTCCAGGACTGAGAATTTCTTCTCTTCTCAGACCAAATTGCTTCTCAACTAATGCTTACGCTGCAGGTTTCTGCTTTTTAACTGCCAGGGCATGGGGCCATGCCAAGAT
This sequence comes from Hydrophis major, assembly GCA_033807585.1. Classification (NCBI taxonomy): domain Eukaryota; kingdom Metazoa; phylum Chordata; class Lepidosauria; order Squamata; family Elapidae; genus Hydrophis; species Hydrophis major. The sequence continues at coordinate 10,750,109 of CM066334.1, read as the reverse complement.
CCTTATCTTTGCACATGGATAACTGAACTCTTAGGAAAAGAGGGAGGGAGGGAGGAGAGAGAGAAAAAGAAAAAAGAGAAAGGAAGGAAGGAGAGAGAAAAGAGAAAGAAAGGAATGAAGAAAGGAAGAAAGGAGAGAGAGAAAAGCAAAAGGAAGGAAAGAGAGAGAGAGAAAGAAGAAGAAAAAGAAAGAAAGAAAGAAAGAAAGAAAGAAAGAAAGAAAGAAAGAAAGAAAGAAAGAAAGAAAGAAAGAAAGAAAGAAAAAGAAAACCTGGACTTTCTTTTTTTTTCTTTTGAAGATGTTTCACTTCGCATCCAAGAAGCTTCTTCAGCTCTGAACTGGATGGTGGGAAAGAGAAGGATTGATATTCCTTGCAGACAGGTCTGGTAATTTGCATCCACTTTGGGGACACAGATAAACCTGCAAGTGGCCTCAACGACCCTCCAAAAAGAAGCAAATGACCAGTCTGCAAGGAATATCAATCCTTCCCTTCCCTACCATCCAGTTCAGAGCTGAAGAAGCTTCTTGGATGAGAAGTGAAACGTCTTCAAAGAAAAAAACCAGGAAATCCAGTTGCCTCCTGAAAAAGCACCTTTAGAACAACCATGACTGGACAACTGAGAATCTCTATAAACCTTTAGCCACAGAGATGCTGCAACAGTCATAAGTGTGAAAAATGGTCATAAGTCACTTTTTTCAGTGCCGTAACTTTGAATGGTCACTAAATGAACTGTTGTAAGTCAAGGACTACCTGTATATGGGGGTGGAAGTTACCTGAGCTCCAGGGCACGTATGAATTCTGCAACAGTTCAGGAAAATCTTCAAAGCCAGAGGCTTCCAGGCCGTGTTTACCCAGAAAGAGGCAGCTTTGGGGTCCTTGGGGGTCTCCGAGTTTAATTGCTTCCTTGCAGACCAAAGTCCCTGTTGGTATGATCTATGATCTGGTAGACCTTGGAGTTAGACATGCATGTTTCTATGTTCAAAATACGCCAAGATGACCTCAGCAGCTTCCTTGAAATACAAGCAACTTTGTGCTCTCTTTCTCCCTCTGCCTCTCTGCCTCTGTCTCCATCTCTCTTTCTCTGTCTCTCTCTTCCTCTTCCTCTCTCTCTCTGTCTCCATCTTTCTTTCCCCGCACTCCTTCTCTCTCTCTCTCTGTCTGTCTCTGATGTTTCTCAGTCTATATTTCTGTCTCCATCTCTCTCTTCCACATTCCTTCTCTCTCTCTCTTTCCCCCACTCCTCTCTCTCTCTCTCTGATGTTTCTCAGCTAAATCTCTGTCTCAATCTTTCTTTCTCCCTCATTCCTTCTCTCTCTCTCCCCCCATTCTCTCTCTCTCTCTCTCCCTCTCTCCCTCTCCCCCTCTCCCCCCCCCCTCTCTCCCTCCTGAATAGGAAGCTGCCATCTGCCCTGCCCTGGCTCTCTCTCCAAGAGAGAATGGCTGAGTAACTCAGGATGATTGAGGGAGATTTTGCTCCTTTCTTGGGTTCTGATAAGCCAGAAAGATGGAGGTGGCACTGGGCCAGTCGAAGGGCGAGAAACGAGCAAGGGCTGTGATTCAAGGGGGAATGTAACTGACAGCACAAGGCGAGACCATCTCTCTGGGTTGACCCCTCTGCCATCCTCCAGCAGCAAATAAAGACAATTAGTGATTTGTGAAGGATGTGAATTGTTTCTCAACCCTGGGCTTTAAATTACAGAGAAACAGATACATCCCACTTCCCCTGCCATGTTCACCAAGCCATACCCACAGAACTGGAAGTAAAATAAGTAAGATAGATAGATAGATAGATAGATAGATAGATAGATAGATAGATAGATAGATAGATTTAGATAGTTTCTTCATTTTTCCAATATTATGTGAATATAATCCTCACTGCTGTTGTTTTGTGCTTCCCTCCACTGATGAAGCACAAAACAACATAAAAAAAACAAGAGCGGAAAAACCACAAACATTTACACAACTAAATTCCGTTGCAACCAGAATACAGAATTACAGAGTGGGAAGGGACTTTGGAGGTCTTCTAGTCCAACCCACTGCTCAAGCAGGAGATTTTATACCAATCCAGAAAAATGGCTATCCAGTCTCTTCTTAAAAATTTCCAGTGATGGAGGATCCACGGTTTCTGGTGGTAAGCAGTTCCACTGGTTAATTGTCCTCACTGTTAGGAAGTTTCTCCTTAATTCCAGGTTGCTTCTCTCCTGGATTAGTTTCCATCCATCACTTCTTGTCTTGCCTTCAGGTGCTTTGGAGAATAATTTGATCCCCTCTGCTTTGTGGCACCCCTTCAAACACTGAAACACTGCTATCATGTCACCCACAATCCTACTTTTCTTTAGACTAGCCAAACTCACTTCCTGCAACTGTTCTTTGTATGTTTTAGTCTCTGTTAGGACAAGATTTTTATGATAAGGGTGTTGTGCTTCGACAGAAATTACTGCTCAGTTTTTTTTAAAAAAACAAGCTTTAAAAGAATTACTTCTTACAACGTGGGCTGTTTCTTTTTTCTTTAAAAAAAAAGTGTCTAGGATTCTGACACACCCTGATGTGACCAAGAATTAGGATTCTGCCTCTGCAGATAACAGCAGCCTCTCCTCTCACTGGTGGCTGTTGAATGCAGTAGCCCTGGATGATACAAAGGCTTTGGAAGGAGGTCCCAGGGTTGACCAGGGGATTCCTCTCTCCAGTGTGAATGGAAGGAAGGAATGGCTGCAGAGAGAGAAACTCTGTTTATAGTGCTATATTGTATGGTATGTGCAATGCGCAATCACACTCTATACCTGAAACATATAATAGTAATAGTATTATAATAATAGTATAATAGTAAGAATAATAATTGTAATATATACATTACTATTTTTGTGTATAAGATAGATAGATAGATAGATAGATAGAAGATATAGATAGATGATGGATGCATTGATGGATAGATAGATGATAGATAAGATCTATCTATCTACCTACCTACCTACCTAGCCATCCATCCATGCATCCACCCATCCACCCACCCCCACCTATCTATCTATCTATCTATCTATCTATCTATCTATCTATCTATCTATCTAGCCATCCATCCCCCCACCCATCCATCCATCTATCTATATCTTGTCTGTCTGTCTGTCCATTTGTCCATGCATGCATGCATCCACTATCTTCCACCTCTCTCTCTCTCTCTCTCCCTCCCTCCCTCTCCCCTCCCCTCCCTCATCTATCAACAACTTTTAAGATGTGTGGACTTCAAACTCCAGAAAGCTGGCTGCGGAATTCTGGGAGTTGAAGCCCACACATCTTAAAGTTGCCATGGGTGGAGAATCAGTCTGATTTCATCCAACATTTTAAAGCCGAATTGATCTTTCTCTTGGCTTACACAATAAACCGAACCATAAAATAATAAAACAGGCTGGGTTCACTACCCCCTCTCCCCAATTAATTTCAACCCATGCTTGCAGGGGGCGATGGATATGTTTAGAGATGGATATGTTTGGAGAAGAAATGGATGTTCCAACTTAGGGAAGGCTGCTCCTGGCCAGCATTTGAGCAGTGGGAGCCTTTCCATGAGTTGGAACTGCTGATCTTCTCTAATCTCCAGAGCCCAGAATGTGACTCCTCCCATCTTCCACAGCCGGCACCTGCAGATAAAGGCCTGCCCCTGAAGGGCTTGGGTCAGTAAAGTCTTTGCTGGTGTTAAATGTGAATGCAGAAAGTGTGTGTGAGAAAGGCAACATGATGTCCGGTTTCAAGTGGCCCTGGAGGAGGGTAAGTATCTGGGTCTTGGATAGTGTGTTTTCTGTCTTCACTTTTCTCTTCAGCCATCACATGGTTGGAAGGCTTTTAGTTTTCCTCAGAAGCTCTGAAACAGTGGAGTTCGCAAACCATGGTTTGCAGAAATGTGTTTTGAATTGGAATCTTATTGCAGTGTTTCAACTCAGCCTTACTCAACCTTGTCTTCTTTTGGGATTAAGAAAAAGAAGTTTTGAAGACATGGAAAGCTACCAGTATCTAGTAAGAGTCAGTGACTGAAGGCATTACACACAAAAAAAGGCATTTTGCTTCTGGAAGTAGGAAATAGTAGTTTGATTACTAATCATCCAGGTCATGGTTATTCCAAAGGTGCTTTTCTTAAAGGTAACTGGGCTTTATTTTTGTTGTGGTTGTTAAGCATTTTGCTTCTTAGTTTTTCAAAGAAAAAACCCAAGAAAGTCAGCAATTCAGTTCTGCAAATTTGTTGCCCAGGTTTATGTCTTGAATTAAACCATTCTGAAGCATGGTTTGTTGCATTTGTCACAGAGGCCTTATTTAGACACCTCCCTGATTAAACCGTGGATTGCAAAGCAGTGGCCGAATTCTCGAATGTCAAGCCAAGATCAAAACAGCTTTATTATGGCTTAAGTGTTAGTTGTATGAACTAGAAAAGGGTGGGATTGGTTCCTACCTCGTACAAAGTCCTTAATTGAATCATGGCTTGCTGACTGAGCAACACTTGGTGGCATGCACATTACTAAACCATAAATCATGCTTTACAAAACTGCAACTGCCAACTTTGAGAATGCACTCAGCTTAAACTAACCAATCTCTGTAGGTTCCCCCCTTCTTCTATTAGACTGCGTGGCCCGAGCTTGGCATCTTTTAACAGGGGAATTCTAGGAGTTAAAAGTCTACAAGTCTGAAAGACACCAAGGTTGGATACCACTGTATTACACCGAATAAACAGAGGGGAAGGCTTGGAATTAAAACTGCCCAGGGCATAAATTTTGCAATGAGTAGGATCCAACCATTTCAATTTGTCTTGACTTCTCTTCCAAGGTCAAGTAAAAAGGTAGGCGATAGGAGTTGACTGATAGAGCCTGTCCAGAAATACTCCAGAGAACAAGGTGGCAATCTCCAATTATTGCATCCTTTGCCCTTATTTGTTCCCTAAAAACGGAGCCCAACTTTCTGGGACATGTCTGAAAAGGGCAGGGAAGCTCATGAGAAGATTGAGGAGCTGAAGATCACTCTTAAAAGAGCTTGTCTTCCTATGCAATCTCTCAGTTGCTTCCATGTCTTCATTACCCAATGGATGTCATTTAATCAGGATTCCCTGATTAAAGAATGCCTTTTTTTTTAAAAAAAAAAAAGCAGCTCCTGCTGGTGTCATGAATAATCTCTGACCAACTAGTCATCATTGGCTGTCATTCTTGATAGCTAGTGACTCGCCTAAGCCTCAGGATCTTCTCCAATGACTCTAATGAGTTTTTAAGAGCTCAAAACTCTTGAATTATGTGCTCTTTTTTATATTTGACATACACCAGGATGTGTATTTATCCAGTCCAGAGGTAACCATTTATTCAAAAGCATTTTGTTGAGGTCACCCTTTGATCCAATGCTCCCTCCTCCCACTCAGCTTCACAGAAAAAAACAGAATTGGAAGGAACCTTGGAGGTCTTCTAGTCCAGCCACCTGCTCAAGCAGGAGACCCTATTCCAGAGGTCTCCAAACTTGGCAACTTTAAGACTTGTGGGCTTCAACTCCAAGAATTCTGGGAGTTGACATTCACAAGTCTTAAAGTTGCCAAGTTTGAGAACCCCTGCCCTATACCATTTCAGACAAGTGGCTGTCCAGTCTCTTCTTAAAAGCCTCCAGTGATGGAGCAGCCACAACTTCTGGTGGCCAGCTGTTCCACTGATTAATTGTCCTCACTGTTAGGATTTTTCTCCTGAGTTCCAGATTGTTTCCAGATTGTTTCCAGTTTAATCAGTTTCCATCTTCTTGTTCTATACCTTGTCCATATCTTTCTTCCTAAGCTGGGGGCAGTCTTCAAACAACACCTTCGGATGTCATTCCTCCTGGGAAATCAATTTAGTCCTAGGATACCACTGGGAAGCAAAGATGATGCCTATCTATGGGTTTGCCATAGTCCAGTTTCCTGGGCAAATCTATCCTTGAAAGATAACTTTGAAAATGAATGAGAATCGGCCAGGAGGGGAAGCCAGTTGGATGATATGTGCAATAAACATTCTGCAGAAGAGGTTGCCACCACTCTGTTGTTGGGTTGCATTTTTGTTTATTTAATGTGTATCTTGTCCCTTCCCAAAGACTCTGGGTAGATAATATCAACAACTGGTAATGTGGGCGTGGCTTAGGTGGGCATGGCTTGGTGATCATGTGACTGGGTGGACATGCCTTGGTGGTCATGTTATTGGCTGGGTGTGGCCAACTCAATATCACTCACATCGAGGCACGCATATCGTCGCCTGGTCTCTCATGACTGTGGGGATGCTGCTACAGTCGTAAGTGGGAAAAATGGTCATAAGTCACTTTTTTCAGTGCCATTGTAACTTTGAATGGTCACTCCACACAAGCAAAGTACCAGCAAAGGAGGGGAAAAAAAACTCCAGAGAGGTTCCAGGGACAGGAAGTCTAATCCTGCCAAGAATGTAATAAGGGTTAACGGAGAGGCAGTTTCTGTAAGCAACACCAGAATGTTTCCTTCCTGCCTTCCTTACAGGATTAGCCCAGTAATTTCTTCTAACAACCGGTTCTCCGAACTACTTAGAATGTTAACAACTGGTTCCAGCAAACAGGTGCAAACTGGTAGAATCCCACCCATGGATAATATTCATAAACATCCTATTGTTGGATATATTTTAAACCTGTGGTCTCCAACCTTTTCAGCTCAGCGGACTGGTAGAAGTGGCACCGGCAGCTATGACATTGAAGAATGGGTTGAGGGTTGGAGAGGGAATAGTTTTGCATGTGCACTGTTTTAAAAAATGAAGCTTCATGCACATTTGCCCTGGTTCTCAACAGGATGTTTTAAACAGTAATTGGCTATCAAGCTGAAGCGTGCATGGAATGGCCATCGAGATACATGGCAGTGGTGTTTCCTCAGTCTGGCCAGGCTGCAGAATGATTGGCAGGGATGCCCATGGGTGAATGTGTGTGTTTGTGTAATAATAAAGTCAAAGTTGAAGAAAGAAAAGGAGAGAGAGAGAGAGAAAGTGACAGAAAGAGAAAGAAAATGAGAGGAAAGAGAAAAAGAAAGAAAAAGAGAAAGAGAGAAAGAGAAAAAGAGGAAGAAAGTGAGAGAAAAAGAAGAAGAAAGTGAGAGAAAAAGAGAAAAGAGAGAAAGAAAAAGAAAAAAGAGAGGGAAAAAAGAGAGAGAGACAGAAAAAGAGAGAGGGAGGAAAGGAAGAGAAAAGAAAAAAAAGAAAAAAGAAAGGAAGAGAAAAAAAAAAAAAAGAGAAAAGAAATAAAAAGAAAGAAAGAGAAAAGAGAGAAAGTGAGAGAAAAGAGAAAAGAAAGTGAGAGAAAGGAAGAAAGAGAAAAAGAGAAAAAAAAAGAGATTTTTCTTGTGCGTCCTCTGGGTCGTAATTGGCTTAACAGTCATGGTGGTGGAAGAAGAGGGATACAATTCCCTTGGTTGTGAAGCCTTACTTCTGTGTGTGCAGCTCTTAGCTGCACACTTGACAATGAGGAGGAATAATTCTGAATGAAGAAAAAAAAAAACGAGGACACCTAGTTATTACACTGCTTTGTGTTTTTGGCAAGCGAGAGGGAGCTCGGTTTTAACTCTGGAGAGGTGGCAGATTTTTCTTCTAGTTGTAAAATTAGTTCCTGCAAGGCCGAGTTGTAACGTTGTACCACATTTACTTTTCTGATGGCCATTATCACTTTTCTTGCATCTTAAAAATAAGGAATCTTCCTTGAAAGATCTGGTGTGTTATTTATCACAATTTTACATGGCTGCCCATTCTCACTCAAGTCGACTCAGGTAGTCCTCCACCTACAACAGTTTCATTGAGTGACCCTTCAAAGATGCAACAACCCTGAAAAAAGTGAGTTACGGCCATTTTTCACACTTTACGACCATCGCAGCCTCCCCATGGCCACATGATCAAAATTCAGACCTTTGGCAACCAACTCATATTTATGACGGTTGCGACATGTGAGCTTTTGATGAGCAAAGTCAATGGGGATGCTGGATTCACTTAACAACAATGTAACTAACTTAACCGCTACTGTGATTTACTTAACGACGGTGGCAAGAAAAGTCTGTAAAATGGGGCAAAGCTCACGTAACAAATGTTTCACTTAGTGATGGAAATGTTGGACTCCATTGGGGTCATCAATCAAGGATTACCTGCATTACAAAGATATATAAACAGCCAGTTAATAACCAATAACAGAAATGTGGTTCTAAGCAGGCGACTTACTATCTTATCTGGTGGAGCTGCCCAAAAGCAAAAAAAATGTTGGCAGAAAATTAGAAATTGGCTTGAAGAAATTACAAAAGTTAAAACTGAATGGAAACCAGAAATATTTTTATTAGGGATTCTAAAACAAAAAAATAGTAAAAAAAAATATTATATATTATACAGTATTTCACATATTAACAGAAGCAAGGCCTGCCTTTGCCCAAAATTGGAAATGGGAAAATACTCCCCCCGACTTCATGATTATAAAAAAAGTTTTGGAATGAGCAGAAATGGACAGGTTATCAATGGAACTTAAAAACAAAGAGGAGTCAGCATATTATGAGATTTGGAATTTTTGGTATCGTTGATTGGAAGGTAGATATGAAAGGAAAAAAACTAAGTCAAATAAAAAGTTGCCAAGGTTGGAGACCCCTGGTTTAGGGGTCTTTAAACTTGACAGCTTTAAGACTTGTGGACTTCAATGCCCAGAATTCCTCTTCCAGTCATGTTAGCTCAGGAATTCTGGGAGTTGAAGTCCACAAGTCTTAAAAGTTGCCAAGTTTGAAGACCTTTGGTTTAGATAATCAACCAACTGAAGTCTGGTGACATCTGGAGTGGTTTCTATGGAGGGTAGTACATTCCTAATTGGGTTCTACTTGTATCAATGGAGCCTTGTTGTGGAGTGTTGTAGACGTGGGGTTGAGAAGCTGTGGAGGATTGCTTGAAGTGTCTTTGGCAAGATGCAATCAACACCAAATGTGTGTCTTGCTCTGATGGTCCTTATCAGTGATGAACAGCTGTCAATTTTTTGGTGAAGGGCCCCCAGCAAGGACAAAACTTACGTTGTTGAGTTGGTCTTTAGAAGAATGTGAGATAACGGCATGTTAGTAAAGACCTACCCAAGTCTGCTACTCCCAATCATGGGAGGGGAGAATTTGCTCCAAAGAGAGCACCGTTTTGTAACATGAGAGAATGGGGTAGGCAGTCGCACAAGCTGCCACATCTTCTTGGGACAAAGGATTTTTCTGAATCGAGGTCTCCTCCCAGGCCAGTGACTTCTGCTACATACCCTTTGACAAATGGGTCGGGTTTTGTAGCTATATAGAATAGAATAAGAGAATTGGAAGGGACCTTGGAGGTCTTCTAGTCCAACCCCCTACTTAGGCGGGAAACCCTACACCATTTCAGTGAAATGCTTGTCCGATCTCTTCTTAAACACTTCCAGTGTTGGAGCATTCACAACTTCAGGAGGCAAATTGTTCCATTGATCAATTGTTCTCACTGTCAGTAAATTTCTCCTTAGTTCTAGGTTGCTTCTCTCCTTGATTAGTTTCCATCCATTGCTTCCTGTCCTGCCTTTGATGCTTTGGAATATAGCTTGACTCCCTCTTCTTTGGGGCAGCCCCTCAAATATTGGAAGACCGCTATAATTTCTCCCCTGGTCTTTCTCTTCAGTAGACTAGCCAGGCCCAGTTCTTGCAACCGATCGTTGTATGTTTTAGCCTCCAGTCCTCTCATCACCCTGGTTGCTCTTCTCTGTACTTTTTCTAGAGTCTCAACATCTTTTTTTTATAGTGTGGTGAGCAAAACTGGATGCCGTAGTCCAATGTTCAGCTGAGATTAGTATAAATGCTCAGCTCATGCCTATGTTACTCAGGGTAGAGGGGTGCAACCTGCAAATCTCTTTGGTCGCCTGATCTTGAAGAGCAAGAGAGCCCACCATTTATTGTGGTGGTCTCTTCCCTTAGCTTGTGCTCTCAGGAATCCAACCTAGAATTAAGGAGAAATTTTGTGACCGTCAGAACAATGAAGCAGTGAAATGGCTTGCCTGTAGACATTATGGGTGCTCCATCACTGGATGTTTTTTAAAAAAGAGATTGGGCATTTGTCTGACATGGCATAAAGTTTCCTGCCTGGAATAGAATAGAATAGAATAAATGTTGGGTGAAGAATAGAATAGAATAGAATAGAATAGAATAGAATAGAATAGAATAGATGAAGAATAGAATAGAATAGAATAGAATAGATGAAGAATAGAATAGATGAAGAATAGAATATAATAGAAAACAGAATAGAATAGAATAAATGTTGGATGAAGAATAGAACAGAATAGATGAAGAATAGAATAGAATAGAATAGAATAGAATAGAATAGAATAGAATAGAATAGAATAGAATAGAATAGAATAGAAGAGGTGAAGAATAGAATATAATAGAAAACAGAATAGAATAGAATAGAATAAATGTTGGGTGAAGAATAGAATAGAATAGAATAGAATAGAATAGAATAGAATAGAATAGAATAGAATAAAATAGAATGGAATAGAATGGAATAGAATGGAATAGAATAGATGAAGAATAGAATATAATAGAAAACAGAATAGAATAGAATAAATGTTGGATGAAGAATAGAATAGAATAGATGAAGAATAGAATAGAATAGAATAGAATAGAATAGAATAGAATAGAATAGAATAGAAGAGGTGAAGAATAGAATAGAATAGAATAGAATAGAATAGAATAGAATAGAATACCTTTATTGTCATCGCATTCCACGAATACAATGTGATTTGAAAGGTCCCTTCCAACTTCTTGTTATTCTGTACATGGCAAAAGGGCTCAAACACTCAGTATCCTTGTTGTTTGTACCTGATAGAGCTACAGAATTGGTTTATTTTTTGCTTCCAATAATTTATCCAGAAGCAGTTGTCACAGACTGACATCTTTATAAGTTTTTGGCCTTGAATTGAGTGCAACTAACTTCATTTTGCTTCGTTTCCTGAACAAAACCTCTGCCGATTTTATATTTTACAAGTCCTTGGAGGAAACTATTCCTTTAATGGTTTCAGCTACTCTGTCAAGCGTCAAATGCCACGCTCGATAGTAACAGCGGTCTATCTTTTCATGTTGAACCTAACACGGTCTCTTTTTTTTGTCTGCCAAAACCCGTAATGGATTGGTGCTTGCTGTGCAATCCAGGTTTCAGGAGCCGAAGAAAAGGGGGCATGGCACACAGCCAACTTCGAGGAAGGGCTGATGCTATTAAAATCTTAGTAAGGGATCCGGGGAGGGGAGGTGGCAGGTTGTGTAATGCAACACTGAAACAGAGCCGTTAAAAACTGCTGATGCCATGGGCCTGTGTGACCATGAGGGGGCAGCGTTGAATGTGTTTGCGCTTGGGGAGTTTAGCACTGGCACGCTTGCTTAGACCCACAATAGATGCAACTCCAAGCTGTGTTTGTTTGAAAACTGAATATGGCAGCTTCTTTATGGTTGAGGGGAGAATACTGTTAGGATGGACAAGTAGACAAAGGCCCCCCCACCAACAACTGAGAGCAGGACCTTTTCTTGAGGTTCATCGTAGGATTTAGCCTCCAGATCAATCCCCTTGCCCTCTTCTTATCATCTACAATATTTATATTATCTGCAGATCAACCTCCTTCTCATCTTTGCTGCTCTTCATTGCGTGCTTTCTAGGGTCTGTGCAGCTTTTTTTAAAAAAGTATTCTGGTCATCACGATGCCCAAAAAAAGGTAATGAACACCCCCCCCCCCCAAGAAAGAGTGCAGAAAAAAGATTTAGGAGGCTGGAGGCTAAAAGGTAGGAAGGATGGTTGCAGGAACTGGGTCAGAGGTGATATTCAGCAGGTTCGGACCAGTTCTGGAGAACCGGTAGTGGAAATTTTGAGTAGTTTGGAGAACTGGCAAATCCTATCTCTGACTGGCCCCACCAACCCCATCTCTTCTCCAGAGCCGATCATGTCTCCAAAGGGGATCCATGAGACGCTGGGACATTGCAATGGTCATAAATATAAACCAATGGTCACGCATTCAGTTGCAAATCACGGTAACCAGGGTGGGAGGCTGAAATGGTCATAACTGTGAAAAATGGTCCTTCTTTCAGTGCTGTTTCACTTCCAAGTGGTCCCGAAGCAAACTGTTGTAAGTTAAAGACTACCTGAAGTGGAAGATTGCTACTGGGTCCCTCCCCATCCTCCTCTTTTGTGAGGCTAGGAGATACCCAGTTCTCCTAACCAGGCCACTCCTGGGATGCAGATAGTAGTTAAAGGTAAAGCTTCCCCTCACACATCCATGCTCTAGGGGGCGCTGCTCATCTCCATTGCAAAGCCAAAGAGCCACCGCTGTCCGAAGATGTCTCTATGGCCATGTGGCTGGCATGACTTAAACGCCTTCGAAGGCGCACAGAAGGCTCTTCCCTTCCCACCAAAGTGATCCCTATTTTTCTACTTGCATTTTTTTTTTTTTACATGCTTTCAAAATTGCTCGGTTGGCAGAAGCTGGGACAAGGAACGGAAGCTCCCTCCAAGATGCAGCGCTAGGGATTTGAACCGCCAAATTGCCAACCTTTCTGATCAACAAGCAATCCAGCCCTTCTTCCTTTTTTTTTTTTTTTAAAAAAAAAAATTATTTTAGATCCATTGCACCCTTGCCACTGCTGGGCATTGTTGGTTGCCAAAGGGCCACTGGAGCTTACTCAAGTTTGTTGCCTTTTCGCCCTTGTTAGTGGAAGGAGCTGGCAAATCTCTTGGGCCAACTCCGGTGTTGACGGCAGAGTTCCCTGCCCAGGCCTCCCTTTCCCCTGTGGCACTGGCACCTGCCCCTCCCCGCTGGCAGTTTGTTGCAGGGATGAAGGCAGAGAGCTATTAAACATCCCTCCTGACATAATGATGGGCGAGAGAAGGAAAGAACACAATCCATTAGCATCTGGCTCACCCTGCAGTAGCAGCAGCCACAGTAGTTGTGGCAACGGGAGGGAAAGCGCCTGTATCTTTAGGTAGGATGAGATGTAACTTTCTGGCTCACCCAAAAGTGGGGACTAGCGAAGGAAGGAAGGAAGGAAGGAAAGAAAGAAAGAAGGAAGGCTGGAGAGAGGATTGATCGGGTTTCTGCTCAGGCCACTGCACCATGACAGCACGGCACACCAAGTCCTATCCAGACACGGCGGTTGTGAGTATCCACCCAAGCTTCCTCTCTGTGAGAACAACGCCCTGCTCCCTGTCCCTCTCTTGGGAGTGTCGGGTTGTCTTTCTAAAAGCTTCTGCCCTTTGCAAACCAGCTGGGGAATTCTGGGAGTTGATGTCCACAGGTCTTAAAAGTTGCCAAGGTTGGATACCTCAGGTAGAGAATGTTCCAGGGGTTGTGTGTTATTGGCTTGGGGGCTTAACTCAGGGTCTACTCCAACAGCCTTCTCAGGTGGACAACAATGTAAGGGAACCTGCCCGTGAAACATGTCTTAAGTGGCGTTTTGGGGTGATTATCAGCCCCTCTCTTTCTTTTGGGCATTCGTTCTCCCCTAAATTGCTTCTGCAGTGCTTTATCAAAGGTAGTTTATTGCAGGAACTCAGTGACAAAATCATGAAAATAGCCCTTTAGCAAAATGTGCAAACCCAAGTGTCATGTGCATTTGTGTATGTAGATGAGTGTGATGTCTCCCTTCTTTGTCTTGTACCTGTCTTCTCAATCGAAAGCTCTTTCTGCTCCCAACCCTGATGCTTTTGTTTGATTTTGTTTGTGCAACGCATTCAACTGAAATGTTGATAAGAGCAGTGGTTGAATTGGCGTCCTCATTTTGGTTAGTTTTGATTGCATATTTTTGGTATGGTTACCAAAGTGCCAGGAGAAGAAAATATATGTAGCTAAGGGTTGAATCGGTGCTCTCTGAGTCTGGTGGTTTTCTTGCAGATGTTTCATTAACTAACTAGGAAACGTCACCAAGGCTAGAAGGGAGTCGGGTTAGAGGAGGAGGAGGGGTGGAGGAATGGAGGTTCCTTGGTGCTTTCTGAACTTGTGGTTTTCTTGCAGACATTCCATTACCCAGCTAGTTAACATCATCAGTGCTAGAAGGCAGTGGGGCTGGAGGAGAAGGAGAAGGAGGAGGAATGGGGGTTTCTTCCTCTCTGAGTTTGTGGTTTTCTTGTAGACATTTCATTACCCAATTAGGTAACATCATCAGTGCTACAGTTACAAAAACTGTCCGCCAGAAAATGGGGAAGGAAGGATGCAAAACAACAACAACAACAACAATAACTAGTGCTTTGCTTATACAGGAGTGACTTCCATCTTGAGTTTTTTTGATCTCCCCATGTGGACACTCCCATTATGTATGTTGGATAAACCCAGCCCGCTGTTTATTTACATCCTGGGGGAACCAAGAAAAACTGGCTAACTAAATTAAGTACATTGTACAAAGAGCTCATCCCATTGGGGGTAGTTTACTAATCGAGGCCCCTGCATGTTGTTTTTAAAAGCATGGATTAATAGGATGGCGAGAGAAGCTGGGATGTTTATGGAGGAAAAACTCCCATTTTGACTTACTTTAGGCTAACGTTATTGTCACTTTAAATGTACCCTAATCAGCATACATTAGAATGGAATTCCGTTGCATTTTTCAACCTGGCACCCTTTGCTGGCTGAGGACACTGTTGTGAGGTTGGGACATTAAATGGCTGCCTTCGCTAATGAAAGTGTGTGTGTGTGTGTGTGTCTGTGTGTGTTTGCATTAGCAAACCATCTTTCAGAGAGCCTCTCCAAATAGTTCAGAAAAGAAAGCAAAATAGGAGCTGAATATAAAACCAAGCCTCCTCTTCCAGAGCTGGGAGGAGCAACTGCAGCTGTTTGTGTGCAAGGATATTCAGAAATGGTTTTGTTTTTTTCTAGACCTAGTGAGTAAGCCAGTTTGCCATTGCTAAGATTTAACTGGTCCAACTGTTGTTCAGTCTGGGGCCCCAATCCAGGAAACTGAGGCTGCGACTTCCCAAATCCTCAGCTGGGACGGTGTAGAAGGGTAAATTCCTGTGCTACCACTCAGGAGGCAAAAAGGTTGGAAGAAGTTCTAGCAAATAGGTGCAAACCGGTAGAATCCCACCCCTAGGTCACTGCTCATTCACAAACCTCTCCTCTGTGTTCAGTGGCATTTTTTTGTATCCATCTAGTCTTTCGTCTTCTGAAGGCTTTCCTACTGGATCTGACACAGGAAGTCGGTGGCTAAATATAGTGGTGGAATCTTGGTTATCTCCACTTTTGAGGAAAAAAAGTGAAAAGAAGAGATGGCTTTCTCTTTCTGATGCCTTGGTCCAAGAGGTCAGATCCAGTCAGTTTCTCTTGGGCTGAACAGCAGAAGGATTCAGCCATGCCGGATTTCAGAGCTAAGTCAATGCCAGCTGTTTTGGCTAACAAAGTCTGTTCCTGAAACTGGCAGCTCTCATTTTTGAGAAGAATTCAAAACAATTTAAGAAAAGAGTCATCGCTCCGTGTTCTTAGACAGCACATCACTTTTCTGGGAGCTGAAGTCCACAAGTCTTCAAGTTGCCACCTCTCATCTGTGGGCAGAGAAGCCCACTCTTCTTTCTGGTCAAAAGTTTTTTGCAAGCTCCTATAGATCTGCAGGTGCATTGAATTTCAGATAACAGATAACAGGTTAACAGAGTTAATATAAAGGAAAGGAAGGGGAAAATATCAAAGTTAGAAGATTCTATTCTACTCTATTCTCTATTCTATTTTCTAGTCTCTATTCTATTCTATTCTATTCTATTCTATTCTATATTTTGTTCTGTTCTATTCTATTCTATTCTATTCTATTCTATTCTCTATTCTACTCGACTCGAGTCGACTCTATTCTATATTCTATTCTATTCTACTCTACTCTACTCTACTCTACTCTACTCTACTCTACTCTACTCTACTCTACTCTACTCTACTCTACTCTACTCTACTCTACTCTACTCTCTTCCATTCCGTTCCATTCCGTTCTGTTCTATTCTATTCTAATTTATGTTCATCCTTGTTCTCAATCCTCCTCACCAGCAGTTCTTCCATCCCAATGATCACAAATTCAGACACTTGGCAACTGACTCATCTTTATGACGGTTACCATGTCCTGGGTGGAGTGGGGGGGGGGGTCAATTCTCCTTCAGAGAATAAGGAAGATGACCTTGATGGAAGAATCCAGAATGCCCAGATGATGTTTGGAGGTGGTTCAGTCATACCCCATTCCCTAACCCACTGATGTATTAGGAGGGGGAGGGGAAGGAGGTGCAACACAATGAGGCGTACAAGATCCTGTTATTACAGTCAATTTCAATTAAAAAAGTAATTTTAGCCTTGCCGTGGAGTTGATTTTTTGGTCTGGTCTACTTGGTGGGACTGGGAAGGACCCATCTGATGTTCATATTCAGGGACAAACACCTATTTTGTCCAATGTTTTGGCATCTCCTCCCTTCCTCCCTACCATCCTTCCTTCCCTCCTCCTTGCTCCCTCTGTCTCTCTTTCTTCCTCCTCGCATAGCAGGCAGCCAAGAGAGACAGAACTGGCTCTTGCCGGAGATCTGAGGAGATCACTCGTAAAAGGTTGCTGAAATCGGGCCAAGGACCTCACAGAGCTATAAGGGCAGCCACTGGCCCAGCCCTCTTGCAGTGAAAGATTCACTTGGCAAATGTGCTTTTTGGCAGCATGGAAGAAAAACCACCTCTCATCTGTGGGCAGAGAATCTTCTGAGATACACCTACAGGAGTAACTGGTGTAGCCGGGAGGGGGGGGGAGGTTCTACTCCTCTGATTTACTCTTGCGATACTCTTACTGGAATCAGAATGATTTCCAGTAGTTGTTAATGTTCACTTCCAAGAAATGCAGAGATACCAGGAGGAGGCGGGCTGGGAGTGAGCAGGTGGGGAAACCTACAGGTAGTTTTCAATTTACATACAATATTGAACTCAAAATTTCCACTGCTAAGCAAAGATTAGATTAGATGAACAGATTTGGAAGGGACCTTGTAGATCATCTAGTCCAGGGGTCTCCAACCTTGGCAACTTGAAGACTTGTGGACTTCAAGTCCCAGAGTTCCTCAACCAGCTTTTCTGGGAGCTGAAGTCCACAAGTCTTCAAGTTGCCAAGGTTGGGGATCCCTGATCTAGTTCAACCCCCTGCCCAAGCAGGAGACCCTACACCATTTCTGACAGATGTCAGTCCAGTCTCTTCTTGAAAGCTTCCAGGGATGAAGCTTCCACAACTTCCGAAGGCAACTTCTGTTCCATTGGTTGATTGTTCTCACTGTCAGAAAGTTTCTCCTTATTTCCAGGTTAAATTTCTCCTTGTTCAGTTTCCATCCATTATTTCTTGTCTGGCCTTCAGGTGTTTTGGAAAATAGCATGACCCCCTTCTCCTCTCTGTGGCAGCTCCTCAAATGTTGGAAGACTGCTATCCTGTCTCCCCTGGTCCTTCTCTTCCCTAGACTAGCCAGGCCCAGTTCCTGCAACTGTTTGTTGTATGTTTTAGTCTCCAGTCCCCTCATCATCCTGGTTGCTCTTCTCTGTACTCTTTCTAGAGTCCCAACATCTTTTTTATAGTGCAGTGACCAAAACTGGATGAAGTACTCTAGGTGTGGTCTTACTAATGCTTTATAGTGTGGTATTAGTACCTCACTTGATCTCGATTGTATCCCTCTGTTAATGCAATTTAGGATTGCATTGGCTTTTTGGGCTGCCGCTGCACACTGTTGGCTCATCTTTCATTGGTTGTCCACTAAGACTCCTTGCTCAATGTAAATAAATAACGATCCTGAGGTGTCAAATTAGAACATTGGATATTCCACGTTTCTGTACATTGATTAGGATAAGGTTCATTGTCAAGAAATGACTTTGCCAGAGAAACTTTGTGAAGATGTTCACAAGATGCAAGGGAAAACTGAAAGAAACGAGGATGAAAATTCAACCGGTGCTGGGTTTCCTCTGAAGTGTGCATGGCCAGATGCACAAAAGGAGTGTAGGAAGAAGCTGCAAACATTCAGACTTGGGCTGTGTAGCAATATTGACTTCAGAGTCTTCAGAACTGACATGACAGGTTCTTTGCTTTTTTTAAAAGAGGCGTCTGCTGCAGTTTTACCAGCTTTTAAATGATTTCTTTGAAAAAACAATTTTGATAAACAGCTTTCAAATTTTGTCAGATTGTGGCTTGATTGATTGGCAGTCTAGATTTATTTATTTACTTACTTACTTGTGAGTGCCACCCACTCAGTCTCAGTGATTCTGGCTGGCTTACAAAAACATTAAAAAAAACATACGAACTATAAACGATAAGCACTCACAACCCTGGCAACAACTATAAAATAAGCCACTTTATAGACCTTATCCCTCTCTGGATCACCCAGGTCTGTTGGCAAAAGCAGATTTTTAGAGACTTTTGAAAGGTTGACAAACCTGGTGGCAATCTAAACTCTGCAGAAATCCACTCATGGAACAGAAGTTGCCTTCAGAAGTTGTGGGAGCTTCATCACTGAAGGCTTTCAAGAAGAGACTGGACTGCCATCTGTCAGGAATGGTGTAGGGCAGGGGTCGCCAACCTTTTGCACCTCAGGGACCACCAAACTCATAATTTTAAATCCCAGGGATCTGGTTCTGTGGGTGTGACCCAATTTGTGGGCGTGGCTTGGTGGTCATGTGACTGGCTGGGCATGGCTTTTATGTAAATATGTAAATATTTGTATAAATATTGAATTTTTTATAAAACAGAGCAACTTTTACCCAAAATCAGGCAGGCAGATTGAGTTGCTCACAGAATCATTCAGTGATCGAGCTATCTGCCATTGGCTAGCTCAGTCTGTCACATAAAATCTGCTTGCCGTGTGTCTGCACTGAATCTTCAGTCCTAAGGGAGATTCGGCTGTGCTTAAAAGCAGAGCCAAAGATCTAAAGACTAGCTAGAAAGCAAGAAATCCAACCATCCAACCATGGCAAGGAACAGCAGGCCTTGCTAAAAATAGCACCCCTTATCAGGTTCAGTGTCGAGTGATCCAGGGGCCTTGATGTGGAGCTCTCGCCTCACAGTCACGAGGTTGTGAGTTAGATCCTAGGTAAAGGTGGACATTTCTCTCTCTGGCCACAATGAAGAATCTATCAGCTGAACAGAACTCCACATTGGCAACAGGAAAGGCATCTGGCCAGTAAACGCTCAATTCCATTCAGTTGTCCTGACTCCACCCCAGAAGGGATTACAGGCTCACTAAATGACAACAATCGGGGTCAATGTCATGGATGGTCCACTAGGAATATCCAAAGGAAACCCAAACCATAATTGTGCCCCTGGTGGGCTCAATTTTTCATGCAAGGGATTTATATTTCACACACACACACACACACACACACACACACACACACACACACACACGGACAGACTGAGGAACAATCAGTTAATTAAACCTTTGGGAGTTTTGGGTCTTACTTACTTAATCGTCTAACCATTTCTTTCTTTTCCTCTCCCAGGCTGATGCTGCGACCAGCTTCCTCCGAGCGGCACGATCAGGGAATCTGGACAAAGCTCTAGACCATCTAAGGAATGGTGTGGATATTAATACCTGCAACCAGGTAGGTCTTCCGTTGTCTTGCACTGCTCTGGACTGCTCTGAGTAGTGGAGATTTGCGTTTGGTCCTTCATGGAACTCAGAATTGCCTTTTGATCTCATCTAGCCCATGTTGAGCCAGGATGCTAATAGCGATAGCACTTAGACTTATATACAAGGTGTTGTGGTGCTTTACCACCCTTCCTAAGGGGTTTAGAGAGTCAACCTATTGCCTCCCCCCCCAACAATCTGGGTCCTCATTTTACTCACCTCAGAAGGATGGAAGGCTGACTCAACCTTGAGCCTGGTGAGGATTGAATGCTGGCATTTGGCAGAATTAGCTTGCTGTACTGCATGCTAACCACTGTGCCACTGCAGCTCCTCCCTTCCCTCTTTCCTTCTCCCACCCTCCCTCCCTCTCTTCCTTCCCAATAGCACTTAGAATTATATGCCACTTCACGGTGCTTTACAGCCTTCTCTAAGCGGTTTACAGAGTCCACCTCTTGCCCCCAACAATCTGGCTCCTCATTTTACTGACCTCGGAAGGACGGAAGGCTGAGTCAACCTGGAGCCAATCAGGATTGAACTCCTGGCAGTGGGCAGAGTCATCCTGCAATCCTGCATTCTAACCACTTGCACCTCCAGGGTTCACGATTGCAGGACTATAGAATAATGCCCCCATTTGTAAAAGCTACAGCTTCCTAGTATTTTATAACGTGAGACATTTCATCCCATACATTTTATTTTATTTATTTATTTCCACTGGGTACCAGATAAAATCCTGTTTCTCAGAAACGCCTGAAGCTCCAATACAGAAGAATTTCGCTGAGCCCGAAGCAAGTCCTCATTCCTTATTCTGTACAGTTAACAGCAGATTGGTCAACTTGTAGTTTTGGTGGAGGTTTAGGTTTGGGGACAAAGAGCAAAGAGCCCATCATCCCCTGCAAGTTGAGAACATTTTTTTTTTGTCATGATATCAAGCTAATCATGAATCAAGAAGGATGTGGTATCGCCAGCAAAGCCAGTACAAGTTACCATCCATTGCTTATTTTTTAATAGGATGGAGGAAGGCATTAAATACAGAGTGAGGAATTCAATTCCTTTGCCTCCACCAATTGGTCTTGTCCCCTTTGAGACCCTTTAATCTGGGCTACATCACCTCCACCTCAGTGTGGTAGGGGCTTTTAAATCATGCAATTAAGCCTTGCCAAAAGAACTGCAGAGAAAGGGAGAAACCAACTGGGAGAAGAACGTAGAATAAGGACAGAGTCTGTGTCCTTGTAGTCCCTCTTTAGTATTCCCTGCCGGTGCTGCTCATAAGTGAGGCTGGAGGTGGGGGATGCCTTTGCCATCAGACAGTGACTCACCTTGCTCATCCCAAATGCAGAGAATGAAACATTGGAGACACCAAGGAGTGGGTGGCCAGCCAAAGCAACTGCCTTTTATTCCCCTTCCTCTCCAACCCAGTGAGACTCATCCAGCCTGCTCTCTGAGCTGAAAACAGGCAGCTTGGGATGAGAAGTAGCTGGAGCAGACAAGACGGGTAGGCAAGAACAGCCCACCTGTTCAGGTTTCATTCCACAGGGAGGCTTCCCAGACCACCTACGCCTTGGGAGAGAACTGGGAACGCAGCAGTAGTGTCTCCTGGCTTGGTTTCCGCCAAGGTCCTTTTTCCAAGAGGCAACTGGACTTTCTTGGTTTTTTTTTTCTTTTGAAGGTGTTTGCATCCTTTTAGAGGGTTGTTGAGGCCACTTGGAGGTTTATCTGTGTCCTCAGGGTCACCTGAGTAGTGCAAATGGTTCCTGTAGCCTGCAATTTTCCCTCTGGGAATCCGTTCCTACTCCCACACCCATTCAAAAGGTGTTCATCCCAAATTGTATAGCTAAAAACCTGTAGAGATTCTCAGTCCTCCAGTTCACTGGATGGCTACAGGAACCAGGGTCACAGATAAACCCTCCAAGTGGCCTTAACAATCCTCTAAAAGGATGCAAACGACCTGTTGTCTGCAAGAAACATGAATCCTTCCCTTCCCCACCATCTTGTCAGAGCTGAAAAAGCTTCTTGGATGAGAAGTGAAATGTCTTCCAAAGAAAAAAACAAGAAAGTCCAGTTACCTCCTGAAAAAGCATTTTTGGAACAACCATGACCTGGATGACTGAGAACCCCTACAGACTACAGCTTGGTTTGTTTTCAACCTTCAGGATCAGCATAGTGGACCGAAAAGTTCCTTCTAATTACTCTAAGCCAGTGTTTCCAACCATTGGTTAAGTTCAGATGTGTGGACTTCAACTTCCATGACTGGAGAATTCTGGGAATTAATGTCCACACATCTGAAAATTTCCATGGCTGAGGAACTCAGCTCTAATTTGCCCAATTATGTCCCTTGCAGGGCTGCAGTTTTGCATCTGGGTTTGCATGTCTTGTACAATTGTAAACCTGGCTTAAGAAAACATTCTTGCAATGTTTATGTTTTGGCTACCAATGTACCCTAACTTGATTGCAATATTTGGTATGGCAAAACATCAATCAAGTTAGGATACCTTGGTAGCCATCTGTGGCATCCATCATATGTAACTAGAATAATAAAATATATTTCCTAAATTCCTAGGACATACCAAGAATGCCACATTGGCTTAATGTGTGGGCCTGAATCACTGACTAAGCTAATATAACTGTGGACTTCCAACATCTTTATGAGTTTAGTCTGTTTTGGTCAAGTCCAGGGATCTCCAAACTGGACAGTTTTAAGACTTGTTGGACTTCAACTCCCAGAATTCTTCAGCCAGTCATGCTGGCTGGGGAATCCTGAAAGTTGAAGTCCACAAGTCTTAAAATCATCCAGTTTGGAGATCCCTGGTCTAGGTAGTATATTGTGACAATCCAACCTGACTCAGAAAGGGCTCTTTGGACCTATGCTTCCTCAGTTCTGGAATATATATATGTTATGTCTCACCTGTATGAATGAGGTGAGAAGTCCAAATTTCCAACTGAAAACAAACAAGCAAGCAAGTCCAGTAATTTCAGGGTTAAATTCCTTAAGCCGATAAGGTTCTTGGCAGTCTCACACAAGCTGTCTGCCAAGTCTGACAATAAAGCAGGAACATAAATCACAAGCCGTCACCACACACAGGATACTTGAAGCTTCTCTCACTAAATTAATATGTTCTGAACAAGTTCTCAGAGCGAACACACCCACTTTAATTCCCTGTGGGGCATGTCAGTCCCTCATCTCAGTCTCTAATTCGTCCTTTCTTTCTGCGTTGCAACTCGCACTTTTTCCTGCGCCGTTGCCTCGCATCAAGCCAGCATTCCTCAGCTTGATCTTCAATCAGAGACTCTGATACTCTCTCCTGGTTATCTGCCGACACCTGAGGCACAATCAGGGAGGAAGGTCTTGCCAACGAGGGAAGTCCTGGGGAGGAAGGCAACTCCAAATCCTCTAACAAAGCAGGCTCAAACCTCAGAGCCAAATCCTCCTCTTCCTCATTGTCCAAGTCTTCCTCCTCTGACAAAGCAGGCTCAAACCTCCGAGCCACAACATATATATATATATATCTCAGAACCATGGAATGGTATTTCCTGCAGGAGATGGATCAACTGAGGTCTAAATGGAGTCTGATGTGTGAGCATTTCCTAAGCAAAAGTTTAGAGAGCCACAGCTCAAGCTGCCAACTCTCTGTAGGCGTCAGGGATGCTTCTTCTCACCAGAAGAGACCAAGTCTGCTTTGGCCTGATTTGGCCGCTCTTCAAAAGGTTGCAGAGTTGCTTGGCCACCTTTTAATCAAATTTGGTCAACCTAATCTGCGGATTTTTGCAAATGTGGCACGAGAGGGAGAAGCTACCTTCACTTGAAGCTTGGCCTCAGTCTTTGCTTATCGGATGGTTCCCATTGCCACTCTCTGGTGTACAGAACTATTCTCTAGCTGCATTTAAAAACCTGGATACTGAAGTAAGCCCCTTTTCTGGATTTATACAACAGCAATAGCACTTAGACTTATATACCGCTTTTACAGCCCTCTCTAAGCGGTTTACAGAGTCAGCCTCTTGCCCCCCCCCCAACAATCTGGGTCCTCATTTTACCCACCTCAGAAGGACGGAAGGCTGAGTCAACCTTGAGCAGGTCAGGATCGAACTGCTGACAGTAGGCAGAGTCAGCCTGCAATACTGCATTCTAACCACGATGCCACCATGACTCTATACCACTTCACAGTGTTTTTACAGCCCTCTCTAAGCAGTTTACAGGGTCCTCCTTTTACCCACCTCGGAAGGATGGAAGGCTGAGTCAAAATGAGCCTGCTGAGATTTTGAACTGCCAAATTGCAGTCAGCTGGCAGTCAGCAGAAGTAGCCTGCAGTACTGCACTCTCACCACTGCGCCACCGCAGCTCAATACAATGTACCATAAACTAACCAAATGGGATGGGCTCCTAATGTTTTAGTAAGCAACAACAACAACAACAAAACAAGTAGGAGTTATTTCTGACCACTTAAAGATGCTGCATAAATGTAAATACTGGGTCTTTCATTGACTCAAATAAACATGTTGTGAAAATGGAAGCCTTATTTAAGACCCCGTTTCCTGACCCTTGGAGATGCACCCAGCTTCTGGTACTCACTGTGGTGAGAGAGAGAAGGAGGCATTTCACACCTCCGAGGTGTCATTAATCTTCTCAATCTGCAGATAGCAAATGATGCAATTCCCCTTGACCTTTATGTGAGGGCCTTGGTCTGTGTCTTGTTGTTGTAGTGCACACTCTGAGCTGTTGCTGATTGCCTGCCTTGCTTTCAGAGAGCAGAATCTGCATCTAAGCAATAAAACAATGATGCCAAGAAGATTTGAGGACTGGCCCAAGTCCACAAATCTTTCCTCCTATGGAGAACACTGACCAAATGACCAGATACTTGTTCCAAATATGCACCTCTCCATATTACTCCTTAACCTGAGGTGTAGAGGTTCTCCGTGTATCTTGGACTTATCTTGCCCCCCAATAACACGGGAGAATTATGTATCTCAGAGTCGACTGGCTGTCAGGATTCCAGCAGTTACCCCCATTTAAAGCATGAGTCTTGAGCCAACTTCCAAAGGATTTATTGGGAGCTAACATGCCAGCACTGCCTGGGTCTAGTCAACTCTGAGACACATAATTCTCTGTTACCCTTGACCCTGGTTTTTCCCCCACCCCCTGGGTATATCATAATTCATATTCTCCAATGAGACATATCAATAGCCCAAAGTCATCAATCATGTTCTCCAGCTGGAATTTTGCATGGCAAAAATTTCAGTCACCTAGTTACTATCTTTGAAAAACTATTTATGGAATGCACTTTTGCTTTCCAAGCTGCCACACTGCTCTTTCAAACCCCTTTCCCCCTTCCCTTTCTGTCCCCAACAATTCTAAAAAGACCATAGAAATATTTTATGAGTTGACACAGACTAGATAAAGGTGAGGAACCATGTCTACAGTAGGGCTTAGGAATGTTTTCTGACATGGACTGACATATTAAAGGATTGGGAGGCTTAAACCATTGATGTCATGCCCCAGTCAGAGTCTGACTCTGAGGAGGAAGATGAACAGCCGTCAGGGAGTGGAAGGAAGCTGGGGAAGGGCAAAGTCAGGCTGGATAGAGCAGGGAAGATGTAGAACAAGAGAGAGGGGGTTCAGATGAAGACCAAGACCCAACCCCTCTTCATCCTAGGGCACAGAGGGAGGAACGGAGAAGGGAGCAACGTGGGTTATGAGGGAGGAAATGGCCCTGATTCCCTTCCCTTCCCTGCACACCTGTGAAGGGAGTTTAAAGGAGAACCAGTTGGGAGGGGTATTTGTCAGGAACAAGCATTGGGCTTATCTAATGTTGGTTGCTGTTATCTGAATTCCTGGCATCCTCCCAACTGGTTTGATTTACTTTTGGAATTCCTTATGTTGCCTTGGCAGATTTATTACCTTATCTTGCTTTGGTTGGATTTATAGTCTAAAGATTTCTGTTTACATCATTTTGGATTGGAATATCTACAGCCAAAGGCTGTTGCAGGTTCCTGGGAGAGTTTTTCTCTAGACCAGAAGGTAACCGGAACATTGGGCACAAAGTTGGAACTAAAAAAGGGACCGCTACTTATTATCTGGCTGGGTTGCCTTTGTGCCATGCCCCAAAGATTGAGAGAACCAGGTGTGTCTAACTCTAGTGAAGAAAAGGATTAGGGTAGACGTGATAGCAGTCTTGCTCTACTTGAGTGGCTGCCACAAAGATGACGGGGACAACCTATTCTCCAAAGCACCTGAAGGCAGGACAAGAAGCAATGGATGGAACTCATCAAGCAAAGAACCAACCTAGAACTAAGGAGAAATTTCCTGACAGTGAAGGACAATTAATCAATGGACCAACTTGCCTTCAGAAGTAGTGGGTGTTTCATAAACTGGGGCTTACCAAGAAGAGGCTGGATAGCCATTTGTCTGGAATGGTTTAGGGACTTTCTGGATGTCTAACCCTGCTCTAAACTGACCTGCTCAGCTTGATGGCATTTTAACTTCCTAGAAGTTTTGAGGCATGGACGTACTGTGTATGGTTGTGGTTTGGGCCTGTTTATCTGCAGAGGGAGCAGTGTGGAAAGAGCCTCTCTCTAACTTGCAAAGCAAGCCTTGGGCTGGAGGCAGCTGCCATTTATGCATAATTGGGGAAGCTTTTCATTAAAGTGAAGCAGAAGCAGAGAAGCTTGCTTTCAGATGGGTCCAGCAAGTGAGGGAGGGAGGGAAGGAGGGAGAGAGACACAGACAGACAGACAAACAGAGAGAGACAGAGACAGAGACACACAGAGAGACAGAGACAGAGACAGAGACACACACACACAGAGAGAGAGAGAGAGAGAGAGACCTTGTGGGAACAGTTGATGCAATACCTTCTGGAGGAATTTCCTTCTCTACGGGGATCAGAGAGGAACTGTCATTCAAAACCATCATGATCTCACATTATAGTTGGAATAAGGGGGGGAGGGGAGGCATTGGCAGCACTGTCATCCTAAATTGACAATTTACAGCACTGCTGTAAATTGTCTGAATGGCAAATAATGGAAAAGCCAAAAAATTAGTCTGGAGAGTGTTCCCCTGGACGGGAGAAAAGAGATGTGAAGGAAGAATAACCACTGTGGACATTTTGCTTTAGAAAAAGGATGTCCAGCGCTTGGTGCAAAAATGTAAACATCGGTGTTTGTTGAAAGAGAAGAAAAGCCACTGGCTGTAGGCCCATAGTGGAAGTTTTTGCTGAAAATACTTGCATTCCACTGCCTTTTTCACTTTCTAATTTCTCAGAAGCAGCCAAGAGCCAATTCGTAATTTAATGCATTAATATGGGCCCTAAAATGCAAAGAAAGCCAAGCTTGCTTTGAGTCCTTCCTCCAAGCTGACCTATCAAAGAATGCAACCTTCTCCTCCATTCGTTTGTGTGTTGTCCATTCATTGTTTTAAAATTTCATATTGTGTGCCTTTCTATGTTGAGTTCTGGGGCAGGAAAAAAAAAAATCAAAGCAGTTGCTACGGAGGGAAGATGCAGGGCTGCTCAGCCACCATTCCTTTATGGTATTGAAAATTCATGGGATATAAAGGAGCAAATTGTAATGGTGGCTGGATCTCTTCAGAGTGGCTTAAGAAGCTGGAAGGTGGGATGGAGAGAGAAAGTCCTGCCAATGACCAACCAGCCTCCCCCAGGTTTCCCAGACCTCTAGCATCTCAAAGAAGTAATCATTGTGATTTGAGATGCCCTGAAGCTGGCCTGGAAGTTAATCAGCTCAGATGATTTGTAAGGCCAGCGCTGTGAGATCAGCCAGCATGGAAACAGCAGGAAGGCAGCATGCGTAGAAGTAGAATGTTAGATTATGTACTTAATGTGACATGGGATTGACTGTGCACCAATCCTGGGAAATCCTCAAGCGTGCTTTGTGACGACCTCATTATCTTTGCATGGTCAATTCTTCCCATCGTTGTCTCGTTCGATTGCACCTTTTGTCTTGTCTACTCTGGGGCATTGTCACCCTTGTGGTCAAGGTCCAACCTCATGCGTCCTGTATGCAATGAAAGTGGGATGCATGTGGTCAGACCTAGACCACAAGGCCAGTGGCCTCCACCCTGCCATCTGACCATCATTGCCATCTGCATCAAACCTTGATTCCATCCTCATCACTGCCAGAGAAACCAGCAGCGGGCATCACTCGTCTGTCATGGGAGGCTTTAGAGGTCGGACGGTTTCACGGAAAAATGAAAACCTGGATTGCTGAAGGATTTTTCTTCTGCCTCATGAAATGGAAATAAATGCATGTGTATTTGTAAAAGGGAGGGTGTGGGATTCAACTGGTGTAACAACCAGTTTGGTGCATGCGCATGCACGGTGTGTTTGAAACCAGCTCTAAAACTTACCTTCTCCTGCAGCCCGGTGAGTAAGCAGCAATCCACTTTGCCCTGCCTATCAGCTAGGCTTCAAACGAAAGAAATATAGGACAGACGAGCGCAGGGGGCAGGTGGGCGGGACCAACTGATCACCAAACCTATCGATGATCTCAAACCAGTCCATACTGGCTGAATCCCACCCTGGTTCCAAGTAATAGACCCATAGGAAACAAAACTCTGAGGCAGCTACTGTAGATTAGGGTTGTGGGAGCTTCATCACTGGAGGCTTTCAAGAAGAGATTGTCAGAAAGGGCGAAGGGTCTCCTGTTCGGGTGGAAGGTTGGACTAGATGTCCTACAAAACAGTGATGCATTTCAAATATTGCCCCCCCCCCAGAAAAACTGGTCATAAATCAGTGGCGTGGTGGCCTAGAAGTGGAGCTCTCGCCTCACAATCAGGAGGCTGTGAGTTCAATCCTAAGTAGCAGCAGGTATTTCTCTGGGCATGATGAGAATATATCTGCTGAACAAAACTCCACATTGGCAACAGGAAGGTTGGGTTGGCCTAAGTAATAGATGAACAGAGTTGGAAGGGACCTTGTTGGTCATCTAGTCCAATCCCCACCCAAGCAGGAGACCCTACACTATTTCTGACAGTCCAGTCTCTTCTTGAAAGTATCCAGTAATGAAGCTCCCACAACTTCCAAAGGCAACTTCTGTTCCGTTGGTGGATTGTTCTCACTGTCAAAAAATTCCTCCTTATTTCCAGGTTGAATCTCTCCTTGATCAGTTTCCATCCATTGTTCCATGTCTGGCCTTTGGGGGCTTTGGAAAATAGCTTGACCTCCTCCTCCTCCTCCTCCTCCTCCTCCTCCTCCTCCTCCTCCTCCTCCTCCTCCTCCTCCTCCTCCCTGTGGCAGCCCCACCAATATTGGAAGATGCTCTCCTGTTTCCCCTGGTCCTTCTCGTCCCTAGACTAGCCATGCCCCATTCCTGCAACCATTCATCACATGTTTTATCCTCCAGTCCCCTTAATCGTCCTGGTTGCTCTTCTCTGCACTTTTTCTAGAGTCTCAACATCTTTTTTTATAGTGTGGTGACCAAAACTGGATGCAGTGCTCTAGGTGTGGTCAAGTAATTGAAAAGTATTCAGGTTTACGGTTCTTTCGGCACGAGGAGAAGTTAAACTGTGCACGGATGGGTGGGAGGTTGACTGCGATTTTTCTCAGTGTAAGTCTGTGAATGTTTAGCGCATGTGTATGATGTGACCCAAAGGATATAAAAATGGACCAGGGCTTATGTGTCACATGTGACCCCTCCCCCAATCTGGATCTTTTTTAGACACCCCCACTTTTGCCAGTGCCGCTGTTGAAAATGCAAAATGTAACTCTTGCAAAATACGTGACAGTGGGACATTTGTGCGCATTGCAGGAATATAGTAGCACATTTTTTTAAAAAAATTCTCCCTCTGCTCACTGCTCCTTGGCTGCATTTGTTCAGAGAGCTTAATTTGGAGACTGAAATGATCAATGCTCCTGGGTTTGCCCAACGGACAGAATACAAGAATGAAATAACTTTGGGTTGATAAACATGCTACTTCTCCCAAACAGGAGTTACAACGTTATCCCAATTTAGCATGTTGTGTGAATGTGGCCTTTCTCTCTTTCTCTTTCTTGTCTCACACACAGGCTGTGTTTGCACAACAAGTTTACCCAGACTTAGCAGCTGCATGTGTACAGTAAGCTAAGCTTAGTTTTAACCTTGGCTTTGTGTGAATGTGACGGTTCTGTGTTGCAATACGACATCAGTGTTTTGTGCAAACCCAGCCTGTTTAGTTAGTTTACGGTTTTAGTGTATTGCATGATTTCAGAAAATAGTTTAATCCAATAACTCAGTCCAGTGTGCTGTGTTAAATGCAACCACTGTGATTTTTTTGGTTTTTTTTTTTTTTTGGTTTGGTTTTTCCTTCACTCCCCTCCCCACCCCACAAACCCTTTATCCCTGTCTGGGCTGAATCTGTTGCATTGCACCGTGAGCTAACACATCAGCCATAGTTTAACACCCTTTCTTCTTTTTCCAGAATGGGTTGAATGCCTTACATCTGGCCTCTAAGGAGGGGCATGTAAAAATGGTGGCTGAGCTGTTGCACAAAGAAATTGTGCTGGAAACAACAACCAAGGTAAGAGCTCCAGAGGAGGAGGGACAAAGATTCATTGGCTTGGATTGATTAGGAATATTTCAATGCAAAGAGTTTGTTCCAAACCAAACTGCTAGAATTCTCCTCAGTGATCATGCTGGCAGGGGAATTCAAGGCAAGTATTAGAATAGAATAGAATTCTTTATTGGTCAAGTTTGATTGGATACACACGGAATTTGTCTCGGTGCAAATGCTCTCAGTGTCCATAAAAGAAAAGTTACATTAATCAAGAATCAAGAATCATTAGGTACAACGCTTAATAATAGTCATAGAGTACAATAAGAGTAGAATAGAATAGAATAGAATAGGAATATAGAACAGGATAGGATAGGATAGAATAGAATAGAATAGGAGTATAGAATAGGATAGAATAGAATAGGAATATAGAATAGAATAGAATAGAATAGAATAGAATAGAATAGAATAGAATAGGAGAATAGAATAGGAAAATAGAATAGAATAAGAATAGAATAGAATAGAATAAGAGTAAAGTAGAGTAGAGTTGAACAGAACAGGACAGAGTAGAATTCTTTTATTAGCCAAGTGTGATTGGACACACAAGGAATTTCCCTTGGTGCAAATGCTTTCAGTGGACATAAAAAAAAAAGATACATTCGTCAAGAGTGAAGAATCATCAGGTACAACAATTAATTATAGTCATAGGATACAATAAGCCATCAAATCATATTAGGAATCAGTCCATATAAATTGTAAGGATACAAGTGACAAAGTTACATTTTAATTCATTTATTTATTTTAACTCGTTTATCACTCTGGGAAGAAAACAGAATATGCCTTCACCTCTGAACATTCTCAAACAAATTAGCACAATCTCCTTGCCATAAAGGAAAATAGTGATTCCATTATGATTGTGGCTGGGCAAAAAACAACAACAACACACCATATTATTTACTATCCTCTTGACTTTTAATAAATGCATATTAGTCTGGGCTTCACACTACTTCTCAAAGTTGGCAGAATTGCAGTTACTGTGGGATATTGTGGTGCTGCCCAGAGTCAATAGGATTGAGATGGGGGACTATAGAAATTGAATCAATCAATCATCTTGGACGTGTCCAAACTATGGGTCTTTCCCAGGAGTTTCTATAAAAAAAAAAAAAAAATCTCCAAAACTCTTTGAAGGAAGTGATGTTGATGAAACTAGGGTACGATTACTCATAATTGTAGTTACATTCAAGAGCTGAGTTCATGCAACAACATGCCAATCTAGGCTAAGCACAGAGTTGTGAGAACGAACTTTTCAGTACCAAATTACAGTCACTGTTCTTGATTCATCAGATTCATTGCTATTTTTTGCTTTTTTTTTTTTTAAAAAAAGGTTCTCTTCTAGGCTGGATTATATATATATATATATATATATATATATATATATATATATATATATATATATATATATATATATATATATATATATATATATATATATATATATATATATATATATATATATATACCTTCCTTCTTGCTTTTTTTTTTTAACCCCAGAAAGGGAACACCGCTTTACATATTGCTGCTTTGGCTGGGCAAGATGATGTCGTGCGGGAGCTGGTGAACTTTGGGGCAAATGTCAATGCACAATCACAGGTAAGGATCCCCAACAAGCAGACACTGTCAGGTGAGCCTCCTCAGATACCTTTCGGAAAGTTGTGATGCCACCACGGAGAAGGGCAGTTAAGGGAAATAAAGAGATGATGACCAGCCAACACCTACATTTGCAGAGACGAAGGACAATCAGATGAAGCAGTGACTTCGAAGGCTTGTCTTCACAAGAACATCAAACTATGAATTAGCTATCCCTATTATGCTGGCCACACCCAGATCCCAGGTATACAGATATACAGTTGGAAGGGACCTTGTAGGCCATCTAGTCCAACCCTCCACCCAAATAGGAAATCCTACACCATTTCTGACAGATGGCAATCTAATCTTTTCTTGAAAGCTTCCAGGGATGAAGCTCCCACAACTTCCAAAGGCAACTTCTGTTCCATCGGTTGGTTGTTCTCCCTGTCAGAAAATTCCTCTTTATTTCCAGATTGAGTCTCTCTCCTTGTTCAGTTTCCATCCATCATTCCTTGTCTGGCCTTCAAACGTGCTTTGGAGAATAGCTTGACCCCTTCCTCCTCTCTGTGGCAGCCCCTCTTCAAATATTGGAAGACTGCTCTCCTGTCTCCCCTGGTCCTTCTCTTCCCTAGACTAGCCAGGCCCAGTTCCTGCAACCGTCCATCGTATGTTTTAGCCTCCAGTCCCCTCATCCTCCTGGTTGCTCTTCTCTGCACTTTTTCTAGAGTCTCAACATCTTTTTTATAGTGTGGTGACCAAAACTGGATGCAGGACTCTAGGTGTGGTCTTACGAAGGTCAAGTGTCCAAATTTGGATCCTGTGACCCCAAGGGCGCTGCATGAAAACAGGTCCCAAGTCCCCATTTTTTCAGTGCCCCTTGTAACTTGGAATAGTCACTAAACGAAAGGGCGTAAGGTCGAGCACTCCCTGCAGTATCTTCCATGGACCGAAAGGACGGATAGCTTGCACACCCTGGCATAAATCTCTGCGTAGGTTAGAGTTTTGCAAGTGGCTCAGTGGTTTAAGACACTGAGCTTGTCGATCAGAAAGGTCGGCAGTCCGGCGGTTTGAATCCCCAGTGCCGCGTAACCGAGTGAGCTCCCGTTCCTTGTCCCAGCATCTGCCAACCTAGTAGTTCTAAAGCACATTTTAAAAAATACAAGTAGAAAAATAGGGACTCCTTTGGTGGGAAGGGAACAGCGTTCTGTGTGCCTTTGAAGGTGTTTAGTCCCGACAGCCACATGACCAGGGAGACGTCTTAGCACAGCGCTGGCTGTTCGGCTTTGTAACGGAGATGAGCAGCGCCCCCTAGAACAGGAAATGACTAGCACGGATGTGCGAGGGGAACCTTTGCCTTTTACCTGACCTGATCTTTTGCTCGGAGTCTCTATTCTCGCTGGATCTGGAAGATGCCTCTGACCAGCATCTTCCTTGGATCTCATTGAGCTTTTGAGCAACACCAGCTGTTCTCTGCCAACCTTGCCAACTTTGCTTGCTTTCTGCCAACCAGCCAACCAGAAGAGCTGGAGACAACTGTCAAAAAAAGCTTTCCGCGGTGTCTCTTAGATGGACAGGGGAGAAAAATCAGCCGGTCAATCTGTTGGGCCAGCAGCAGCAGAAGCAGGATGGAGAATGTTCCCCAGCAGCCCCTGCTGGTTCTCAGGCCGCACAGCCTGAGCACACAGAAACCCTGTCTGGGCTCCTGCATTTTTTGGGGTTATATAAGTTGCTATCCAAAGGTCAGATAAAATAACTGGGGGAGAGGGAACGAAAAGAAGGTGGCTGGGAGAGAGAGCTGGTGGGGGAAAAAAATGCAGAATGACAGGCTTGGAATGGGGGGGAGGGGCAGCCAGAAACTGCCACTCTCTCTTTTGAGAGGCAGTTGGATGTTGGTTGCTCTGGCCGAGATCAGCAAGCAAATGTCCTCCCCCTCCTACTCTCCTCCCAGCAATCTTTCCCATCCTGGTTGCGAGTCACACTTGTGACTCGTCTTCCCAAAAAAGGAGAGCAAGAGGGTTTTTGCAATTTGGCTGCAAAACAACAACAACAAAAAAAGCACGAAATTCCCCTCTCGATTTCCAGCTCTTAAAACAAACACATACCGCCTCGGCATAAGCTGGTGATATATATATATATATATATTCTTAAGTTTTTGCGGGTACTTACATGTATGGCATTCAGCTTTGTTCGGGTATTTTCCCACGTCATAGTAGTGGTGCTTTTAAAGTTGTAGCAACATTTCAGCAGAATCTCATCTGCCATCATCAAGACCAGAAAGCATGAACAGAAGAGATGATTCCACCAGGCTGTCAATCATTTGGAAGCCTGCACTCACAAACAAAAAAATCTCCACACCACAAGCCAGACAAACACCTGGGCACAAACAGATCCCCCCTGATACCTCCAGCTCAAACACACCCCAACCAGGCACCCAGATGAAACCTAGCTTCCTAATAAATGATAGCTGTCCTTTTACCCGAAGCCAAGCTGCACTAAAGGCCTCCAATAAAGTAACACAATGCTGCCAGCCAATCAAGATACAAAAGGAGCCAAAAAACAGACAGAAGATATTAGAAACACCAATCAAGCAGAACACAGCAAACTCCAAGACCAATAAACACAGACCAAGACTCTCAACCAATCAGGAGGAAGAAAAAATCATTCTGACACAGCAATAGGCAGTGGTCTGAAACTACTGTAAAAGTCTGACTCACAGACAAACATTATACAGAAGCCTGATGATGGCAGATGAGATTCTGCTGAAACGTTGCTACAACTTTAAAAGCACCACTATTATGACGTGGGAAAATACCCGAACAAAGCTGAATGCCAGACATGTAAATATATATATATATATATATATATATATATATATCTGGCATTCAGCTTTGTTCGGGTATTTTCCCATGTGGTGCTTTTAAAGTTGTAGCAACGTTTCAGCAGAATCTCATCTGCCATCATCAGGCTTCTGTATGGTGTTTGTCTTGAGTCAGACTTTTACAGTGGTTTCAGATTTAAATTTGGGGCAGCCTATTGCTGTGTCAGAATGGTTTTTTTCTTCCTCCTGATTGGTTGAGAGTCTTGGTCTGTGTTTATTGGTAGCAGAACACAGCACACTCCAAGACCAATAAACACAGACCAAGACTCTCAACCAATCAGGAGGAAGAAAAAACCATTCTGACACAGCAATAGACTGCCCCAAATTTAAATCTGAAACCACTGTAAAAGTCTGACTCACAGACGAACACAATACAGAAGCCTGATGATGGCAGATGAGATTCTGCTGAAACGTTGCTACAACTTTAAAAGCACCACTACTATGACGTGGGAAAATACCGGAACAAAGTTGAATGCCAGATATATATATGTGTGTGTCTCTGTGTGTGTATATGTATATGTATATGTGTGTGTGTGTGTGTGTATGTATATATATGTATGTTCTATCATCTGATAGAACTCTTGTTTTTATTATTGCTGGGTTATTTTTTTGTTGTTGTTTTTTGCATTTAGAGGTTCTGGAGTTCCTTTCCTTTGGGTCCCCTCCCTCCTTCCTGGCTCTGTGGGATCAGAGCGGAGGTTGAAATGTGTGGGATGTTTTACCAGAAGCCCTGTTTAAATTTTAAAATTTCTGCAGTGATTGGCCAATTGAAGGGAAAGCTAAATAAACCTACCAAAACATTGTAGAGATTCTCCATCATCCAGGCCAAGGGGGCTTTTTTCAGGAGGCAACTGGACTTTCTGGGTTTTTTTTCCTTTTGAAGACGTTTGTGGGAGCGCCATCACTGGAGACTTTCAATAAGAGATTGGACTCCCATCTGTCAGAAATGGTGTAGGGTTTCCTGCTTGGGCAGGGGGCTGGACTAGATGACCTACAAGGTCCCTTCCAACTCTGATTATCTGTTATCTGCTTCTCATCCAAGAAGTTTCTTCAGCTCTGACTGGATTGTGGGGAAGGGAAGGATTTATAGTCCTTGCAGACAGAGCTGGTCATTTGCATCCTTTTAGAGGGTTGTTGAGGCCACTTGGAGGTTTATCTGTGACTCTTGTTCCTGTAGTTAGAATGGTGTGGGAGTAGGAATGGATTCCCAGAGGAAAAATTGCAGACTACAGCAACATTGGCACTACTCAGATGACCCTGAGGACACAGATAAACCTCCAAGTGGCCTCAACGACCCTCTGAAAGAATGCAAATGACCAGGTGTCTGCAAGGAATATGAATCCTTCCCTCCCCCACCATCTAGTCAGAGCTGAAGAAGCTTCTTGGAAGAAAAGCAAAATGTCTTCAAAGAAAAAACAAGAAAGTTTAATTGTCTTTTGTAAAAGCACCTTTGGGACTACTAAAACTTTTCTCAAGTCCTATTCAGGCCTTCTAACATAGAATCATAGGATTGGAAGAGACCTTGGAGTTCTTCTAGTCCAAGCAACAGGAACAATTAGTGGGCTAGAGGCTAAAACATATGAAGAACAATTATAGGAACTGTCTATTATATCTAGTCTAGAGAAAAGAAGGACTGGGGGAGACAGGATAGCAGTATTCCCATATTTGAGGGGCTCCTACAAAGACAAGGGGTTCAAACAGTTGTAGGAATGCGTGTTAGTTTAATGAAAAGAAGAACCAGGGGTGTCAGGATAGCAGCGTTCCAATATTTGAGGGGATGACACGAAGAAGAGTTGGGTCAACTTATTTTCCAAAGCACCCGAAGGCCGGACAAGAAACAATGGATGGAAAGGAACCGAGAAGAGAAGCAACCTGGAACTCAGGAGAAATTTCCTGAGAGTTAGGACAACCAACCCATGGAATGGCTTGCGCTCAGAAGTTGTGGGTGCTCCAGCCCCAAAACGAGATTGGACAGCCATTTGTCTAAAATGGCATAGGGCCTTCTGCTTGAGTGGGAGGGGTCAGACTTGAAGATCTCAAAGATCCCTTCCAACTCTGTTATCCTATGATTCTAATTTGTCTCAACCTTATTCCATCTTGGACAATGATCGTCCAGTCTCTTCTTTGAAAGCCTCCAGTGATGAAACTCCCACAACATCCGAAGGCAGCTTCTGTTCCATGGGTTGATTGATCTCACTGTCAGAAAAATTCCTCCTTATTTCCAGGTCGAATCTCTCCATGTTCAGTTTCCATCCATTATTCCTTGTCTGGCCTTCAGGGGCTTTAGAAAATAGCTTGACCCCCCTCCTCCTCTCTGTGGCAGCCTCTCAAATATTGGAAGATGGCTATCCTGTCTCCCCGGTCCTTCTCTTCCCTAGACTTAGCCAGGCCTGGTTCCTGCAATTTCTCAGTGCCTCTCCTTATCTGTGTTGGTTGTGCTATTTGTGTGGTGTTTGAGGTCCCACAGCTGGTTCTCTCTTTGCAGAAAGGCTTCACGCCCCTGTATATGGCTGCCCAAGAGAATCACCTGGAAGTTGTCAAGTTCTTGCTGGAAAATGGTGCTAACCAAAACGTAGCCACGGAGGTAAGTATCTCCCCCAGAGAATTCACAGACAGTTAGCAGTTCAAGAAAAGAACAAATTCGGATGAGCAACCTTGATAGAATTCCCCTGAATGCCTTTGCTGTCCAACGTGAATGCGATATGTGTGTGTGTGTGTGTGTATGTATACACGATTCGAGCCCACTCACTTCTTGCTTCTTTCTGCCATATGTTGTTTACCTTGTGGCTACTAGAAGCTGATTATTAGCAGGGGAATTTGTTCTGACACTACCCGGTGTTTCTCTGCTCTTTCACACACACACACACACACGCACTTCAGATGTGGGAAAAGGAATCGGGGAAGCCCAGGGTCAGGTGCCTACTTTGCCGC
Source organism: Hydrophis major (assembly GCA_033807585.1). NCBI lineage: Eukaryota > Metazoa > Chordata > Lepidosauria > Squamata > Elapidae > Hydrophis > Hydrophis major. The sequence continues at coordinate 10,712,625 of CM066334.1, read as the reverse complement.
CAAGGGATATGGCAAGGAGCCTAAAAATAAGGCAGCTCTTCGGAGCAAGAGGGTGCCACTGTGTTGCTTGGAGGCCATAGGAAGTCGCATGGCGATGCTGGGAAGGAAAAGAACTGGAGATTTTGGAGAGTTAATGCACCTTCTTCTTATTCAGTGATCGGGTTCTATTGCAACAACTGGCCATTAAGTGAAATGAGAGAGAAAGAGAGTGGGTGGGAGAGAGGGAGAGGGAGAGAGAGGGAGAGGGAGAAGGAGGGATAGAAGGAGAAAGAAAGAGAGTGAGAGAGAGAGTGAAGGAGAGAGAAGGAGGGAGAAAACGGGAGAGGGAAAGAGGGGGAAGGAGAGGGAGAAAGAATGAGTGAGAGTGAGTGAGTGAGAGAGAGAAAGTGAGGGAGAGAGAAAGAGGGAAAGAAAGGGAGAGAGAGGGGGGAGATAGAAAAGACACTGGCAAGATAGGGCGTCCTGTGCTTAACTTTTTTCTTTTTCCTTCTTTGGACACCTTGCAGGGCAGAAAGACAGCTTAAACAAGCTATCTCTTCCTGAGATGCTTTTCTCTGCAGCTCAGAAGCACTAATTGCTCTGTGACCTTAATTAGTTGGTTAGGACTGTCCTGTCGGCTGGCGCCTCTGCCTGAAACTGACCAGAGCTTAATCACTTTCACAATGAAGACTATGTTGTCGGGTGTATTGGCCAAAAAATGATTATAATTTTATTGGTTATCATTTATTACCGTCATATTTGAGAATACAGTCACTAACTGAGTTCGCTATATGAGAAGGGGCTGTAGGTTTATCCTCAAAGGCTTTCAGCTCAGATTTTTAATCCTTGTTTCCGTGTTTTGGCCCCAAGAATCATATTAGTAAATATTGGGTTTAAATCATTCTTCCTATCTTTCTATTTATAAGTTTTTGTCCAATGAAAACATCAGCTAGACTGATGAAGGGTGAGGAAAACACACAGTTCCCCTCACTCTATTCCTGTCTTTGCATAACGTGTCTAAATTTTTGTCTCCAAAATTATGGTGCTTTGGCCATAATTGTTTTTTTGTAAATAGGGCTGAGGGGCACAGGATGTTCCCTCTTGCCTTCTAGGGATTTCTGGAAATAGATGTTAAATCAGTGAGTCTCTTGAAATCGTTGGTCTTGTGGTTCGCCAGCAGCCCGTGCAGACGGCAGTGGAATCAGACAGTGGGGAAGAATGGGGACCAGTCCAGGAGTCTTGGGAGGACTTGGACGAGGGTCCTGCATCCAGTGCAGAGATGAGGCCAGGGCTATCTGGGAGTGGGGTGCTGCCTCTAGAGCCTTTGGAGTCTGGCAGCAGTGAGGCAGAGGACCCAGGGGAGCCTGTTCCCAGTGCGCGCAGAGCTGCTAGAAGGCAAGAATAGCTCAGACAAAAGGGAGTAAGGCTAGGAGGTGATTGCCCCTCCCCTAGGGTATAAAGGAAGTGCAAAGGTAGAGAAACCTTTGCAGGAAGCAAGGTTGTTCATTCTGTTCTGATTAATCCTTGTACTTCAGCTGGTTTTCTATAGCTCATTTGGCACTCTAGTTGTTGGCAGCAATTCAAAGGAGAGAAAGATGAGTGCTTATCTTGAAGGACTGTTTGGGACTCCTTGCGGGCTGGTAATGAACATAATTCCCAGCGTTGAAATAAAACAAGAATTGTTTGGACTAAGCGTCTCAGGAAGCCTTGGTCAAAACAGTTGGTCTCTGCCTGTTTTCTTACTTTCTTCAATCTCTGGCAGGATGGCTTTACTCCCTTGGCAGTAGCTCTCCAGCAGGGCCACGAAAACGTGGTGGCCCACCTGATTAACTACGGAACGAAGGGGAAGGTGCGCCTCCCGGCGTTACACATAGCTGCCCGCAACGATGACACGCGAACAGCTGCCGTGCTTTTGCAAAACGACCCCAACGCCGATGTCCTTTCCAAGGTCAGCTGGCTGTACCTAGGGAGATCCATGGGTCAGGATGGGAAGGGGAGGGTCCTGGGTATTTGTTGGGGGCAGGCTTTAGTTGGGACTACTTGGGGAAAAAAGTATGTTCTATCAGTTGGTCTTAACATGGAATGGAATAAATAGAGGATAAAATAGAACATAGAAAATGTGTAAAATAGAGTAGAATAGAGTAGAATAGAATAGAGAATGAAAGAATAGAATAGAATAGAATAGAGAATGATAGAATAGAATAAGGAATAGAATAGAATAGAACAGAGAATGTAATAAATAGAATAGAATACGGAATGGAATAAATAGAATAGAATAGGAAATAGAATAAATTAAAATAGAATAGAATAGAAATAAAATAGAATAGAATAGAACAAAATAGAATAGAATTACAATAGATTAGAGAAAGAAAACAGAATAGATAATGGTAGAATAGAATAGAACGGTAGAATAGAATAGAGAATCATAAAATAGAATTAGAATAGAATAAAGAAGGAATAGAATAGAGAATGATAGGTTAGAATAGAATTAGAATAGAATAGAATTAGAATAGAATGACAGAGTAGAATAGAACAGAGGAGTGGAGTTTATAAGAAATATTCATAGTTTAGCCTATACACGCTATATGCTATCCGGAAGGGTTAGCTCACCTGCTGAATTGGTCTATAAAGCAGGAAAGTGACCGATGAGCCAAGTGTGAGGTTAACATGTTAAAGGTGGTGCACTAAGTTGGACTGAAATGTGATCAGATCATTTCTTCTCTGGCCTTGGCCTGTTGTGAGAACCGGCTGACGTGAAATTTTATCGCATGAAATCAATGTGGATTATTGGGGTGGGCACAGCCTGTTAAGCAAACGAAGCAATTATGTGTCATTAGTCTGGACCGAGGGGTGTGTTATTGTGTACATTCAGTCACCTTACAGTTTTTTTTTCCTTTAAGAGAATGCCGAAAGAAAGTCTGGTGTTTTATAGTGGTATCTGAATTAAATGGATCGCTTGGGGTGGGGGGGAAAAGGAAATCTGAATGTACGTCTTTTGAATCGGTTTACACAATCCCCTTAATTATGTAATTAACACAAATGGCCTCCCTTGCAAATAAAAGCTTACGTTCGTGGACAAAATCCTTGATTTAATGACCCTTAGCCTGTTGAACGAGGAGGTGATTCCAATGAAACATGGGTTTGTTGTTCCTCTCGCACAGGTTAAACCAAGGAAGACTTTACTACCGTTCTGTTTGTTTCGTCTGCGGCAGTGGTGGTATTCTACCGATTCGGCCTGGTTCTACAGAACCGGTAGCAGCAATGAGCAGCGGAGACTGAACCAGTCCTCTCCACCTCTCTGCTGTGGGGCCACCCACCTGCCCATGCTCCCCTATTCACCTTTAATCCTTGCTTTTGAAGCTCAGCTGCTTTATGTGGCATAGAAGAGTGCCCCGCGGCCGCTGTTGAAGCAACCGGGACAGTGCAGGCTTGCAGGAGGCGAGTTGGAGAGAGAGAGAGAGAGAGACAGTGAGGGAGAGAGAAGGAAGGAAAGAAGGAGAGAGAGGGAGGGAGGGAGATAGAAGACACTGCCAAGTCTACGCCTGCGCAAACTGTGCATTTGGTGCACACGCAAAGTGTGTGTATGCATGCAGAGTGCATCCACCAAGCCATGCCCACCAAATGGGGGTCCAACTTTTTGAATCCCACCACTGGTCTGTGGAGTTGAGAAACTTTCAGGTGGAAGGAAGTCAGGGGTGGGATTCAACCAGGGTCACTACCAATTCGGTGAGAGTGTGTTCTGCGCGTGCACACACGTGATAGGGACACACACACCTGACAAGCGCTGTGCGTGGCTGCGCAGTGTTTGAAAAGCCTCTTTCTTTCCTGCTTTTTCAACCTCAGCTGTGCCACACAAAGCAGCTGAGGTTGAAAAAACAGGAAACCAAGGACAGCCAAGAGCCCAGGTGGGCAGGTGGGCCAAACAGACAACTAGAAGGTTGTCGCATCGAACTGTTTCAGTGTCGGTTGCTTTTCGGAGCTACCGGTTCTATAGAACCAGGCCGAACTGGTAGCATCCTACCCCTGAAGGAAGTGTTCATGGGCACTTGTAAGATGGGGGTCCCCAACCCTTGAGCTGCAGCCGGGCCATGCAAGAGGCAGGTGTGAGCACACCTCCATTTTCACGAGTGGCACGGACTCTCACGCAGGAGTCCTCATCGCTCATGAAAATGGAGCTATGTGTGCATCTGCTGCTTGCACGGAATTATAGAAAGTTAGCACCCCACCCCTGTTAGAAGAAGGAAGTATTTTGATAAATATTTAAAAAGGCAGAATATTATATTTCCCTAAAGGAGAAACATGTAACTAAAGCCATAATAGAAATTGCCTGACACCAGTAGTTCAAAAAAAGGGTGCCCAGGACGAGATAGACCTTGGAGAATGTTTTGAACTTTCTTAAGGCAGCAGGAGCTCTAAAGCTCTTCCAAAGAGGGGAGAGGGCAACCCATGATCCTCTGGGCAATGACATTAACCCTCTGGAGCGCTGCCACTGTGCAGTTGGCAAACCATACAGAGGTGCAGTATGTTAAAATGCTCTCTATGGTGCAGCGGTAGAAGGTCATCAGCAGTTTTTCATCCAACTGTTGTTTTCTGAGAAGTCTCAGGTAGTCTAATCTCTGCTGGGCCCTTTTGACCAGGGCTGCAATGCGAGCACCCCAGATCAGGTCCTCTTTTAGGGTAACACCCAGAAACTTAAAAAACTGGCCACTTGCTCCACTCGGTCTCCATTTCTTACTGGCTGAGATCCTGGGGTGTTTGATTGCTCCCCCTTCTTTCTTCCCCTACAGACTGGCTTCACCCCTCTTCACATCGCAGCACATTACGAGAATCTCAACGTGGCCCAGCTTCTACTCAACCGTGGAGCAAGCGTCAACTTCACCCCCCAGGTGCATGCAGAGCCAATGCTGATGTTGTAGAACCGAGTTTCCTAAACGTGGCAATTTCCAGGTATAGGGACTTCAACTCCCAGAATTCCCACAGCCAGCAGAGCCGTTTGCTGAGAATTCTGGGAGTTGAAGTCCACTCACTTTCAAATTGCCAAGGGGTGTGTTAGGCACGAACAACCCACACCTATAGAGGTTAAGCTAACTATTTTATTGATACAGGAGAATATTTGTAATTCGGGGTTGAAATGAGGAATCCTTGGTGCTCTCTGAGCTTGGATTTTGTGGTTGGTTTTTTTGCAGACATCTCATCATCAAACTAAGTAACATCATCAGTGCTAGTAAGGAGTGGCATTTACTCTCAAGTTATAGTCTAGTGGCTCAACTCTGTTGAGTTCAGAGCTCAAACTACTTTATTATGTTGAGCCCATACTACAAGAATCTGCCCTGTCTGGCAACCTAGCCTTGGTAATAATTAGCTAAGGCTTCAAGGAACTTAAGAGTGGGTCAATTCTAGCCCTTTTGTAATTGCACAGTGACTTCAAACGAACTCCATGTATGATCTCTCTTCCCTGCCAGGCTGGGGGTTTCCCAACAGGTTAGAAAACAGTATTGTAAAAGATGCTTTGAGTCTTATCCCCCTGTAGGGTGGGAAAAACCCAAGTCCAGAACAGAACACCAGGAGAGAAGCTCTTTTTTGAAACTTTTAAAACTTTTTTAAAAATATCAGTAACTAAGTCGTTGTGTGTAGAAAAACTGTTCCCCTCCCTCCTTTGGAGTGCAGCGGATATAAAACATCAGAGTGAGCGAGCTACTGTTCGTAGACCTTGTGTTGATTTTTGGAGATTTTGGTTTTGTCAAGCAGGGAAGGAGTAAATAACAATAGCAATAGCACTTAGACTTATATACTGCTTCACAGTGCCTTACAGCCCTCTCTAAGCAGTTTACAGAGTCAGCCTATTTCCCCAACAATCTGGGTCCTCATTTTACCCACCTCGGAAGGATGGAAGGCTGAGTCAACCTTGAGCCGGTCAGGATCGAATTCCTGGCAGTGGGCAGAATTAGCCTGCAAAACTGCATTCTAACTACCACGCCACCACAGATCTCTAAATCACTTCTTTTGCTACTATATGGGAAACAATAGGTTTTATAATAGGGAGGAGACAAGTTTATTGTTGTTGTTTTTTTAAAGAGCCAAAACGGATTCAGGTGCCAGTTGGGTTGCCCAAAAATAAACATGCAACCCCAAAATGTACTCTGTCCATCAGGTCACCCAGGCTCCTGCAGTTTCCGGGCAGAGTTCTCACCTCATTTCTTCCCCCTCTTTCTCTGCCCCCCCGTCCCCCCCCCTAGAATGGCATCACCCCACTGCACATCGCCTCTCGACGTGGCAACATCATAATGGTGCGGCTGCTGCTTGACCGGGGAGCAAACATCGAGGTTCGCACCAAGGTAAGGGTGCCAACCAGATGGATTGCCTGGAGGAGAATGGAACGGAGAGCTTGTCAAGAAGCAGAACAGCCCCTCCCTTTGCAAGGATGTTGGCAAGGGAGATCCAGAGGGACAACTGAGGAAAGTCACACCTGAAGTTTAGGCTGTTTGTATGTGCGTTGTGATGCTACCTGAAGGGACCAAAGGAACAGAGCTTGTGTGGCAACAACACAACGTAGTTTTTGTTAGGTTGCCTTGGGTTCCGTGGGACCCTTTGTTTCTTACCAAAGCCAGGGATGGGTTGCGAAAGAAAAGTGTCAGTATATTCACACAAGATCTCTAAGAATCTCTTAAGTTGGTGGCAGCGGCCAAAAATGCAAACACAGTCCTAAGTTGCATGAACAGAGGGACACAATCAAGATCAAGTAAGGTATTAATACCACTCTATAAAGCCTTAGTAAGACTACACCTTGAGTACTGCATCCAGTTTTAGTCACCTGGAGATCCTACCATGTTAAATGTTAAATTTAATCAGCAACAATGGGAAAATGGCTTTTTTCTAGAATGTTTTCTCTCCTTTTGAGACATTCCGGGGCTCTCTCGGGGTCTTTCCCTGCGAGAAAAAAACTGGCATGGCTAAATTGTTTTGGGGTTCGCTCAAGATTGCTAGGTGCTTCCAACAGTGCTCAGTTGTTGTGCTAAGAACAGCATCGCAGGATATAAAGCCTACAAAATAGGTATTTTATTCATGCTACGCCTTTTAAAGTGCTCCTGTTTCCACAGGATGAACTGACCCCATTACACTGTGCCGCCCGCAACGGACATCTGCGAATTGCTGAAATCTTGCTAGACCACGGAGCACCCATCCAAGCAAAGACCAAGGTGAGAAGCCTGGAGAATAGATGGACGGATAGATGATAGAAGACAGACAGACAGACAGACAGACAGACAGACAGACAGACAGACAGGAAAGGAAGGAAGGAAGGAAGGAAGGAAGGAAGGAAGGAAGGAAGGAAGGAAGGAAGGAAGGAAGGAAGGAAGGAAGGAAGGAAGGAAGGAAGGAAGGAAATAATACAAGGCCATCCCATTTGATAAAGACAGGGCTCAATATTGTTCAAACCATAAAAAATAATTATATATTTTTATTAAGTAATATATTTAACAATATATTATAAAATATATTTATAATAATATTTTCTTGCTGTCTGGTTTTTGTGCCCAGATCCCATCCCAATAATGAAACATCATTGCCTCTTGCATGGTCTACCTGTCCAGGTAGCAGCATCTACCTGGCTGCCTTAGACTTAGAAGAAGACTTAGAATAACTTTATTGTCACTTTGGATGTACACTAATCCGGCATACATTAAAATGAAATTTCGTTGCATACAGCTCTCAAAAGATCACCATCTCCAATATACACTACATAGCCATAACAAAATTAATAAATACATACATAATTATGCATATACCCACATATATTATTATGTGACACAGAGAAACAACACAGTCTAGTCTGGATATATACATGTACATGCAAGAGAAAAGAATCTTGCGAATTTGCCAGACAGATGGTATAAGAGTACAAAGCTGTTACAGAATCTGGTAGTCCTGCTAGAAATACTTTGAAACCCCCTCCCAAAGAGGAGCAACAGAAACAGACCATGAAGTGGGTGTGTGGGTGTGTCTCTAACAATGCTTCAAACTCTAAGCACAGAGTGCTTATAAGCAACATCCAGAATAATGGGAATCAAGCTTCCTATAATCTCCACTGTCCCCACCACTCTCTGTAGTGACTTTCTATCTGAGGTGCTGCTGCCACCGAACCAAACGGATGCGATTTGTGAAAATGCTCTCCATTGTGCCTCTAGTAAAAAGTGGCCAGGGCAGAAGGAGAAAGATGTCCTGTCCTCATCCGACGCAGGAAATGCAGATGCTGGTTTGCCCACTTGCCTGTTCCCTAAGTAAGGCCATTCCGTGCTCATCCTTCTATCCTTGTTCTAGAATGGCCTCTCCCCCATCCACATGGCCTCCCAAGGTGACCACTTGGACTGTGTGCGGCTTCTGCTGCAGTATAACGCTGACATTGATGACATCACATTGGATCACTTGACCCCGCTGCACGTGGCTGCCCACTGTGGCCACCACCGTGTGGCCAAAATCCTGCTTGAGAAGGGAGCCAAGCCTAATGCGCGGGCCCTGGTGAGTACAGGCCAGATAAATTGTTCAGATTATTGCAGTGTAAATTCAACACCAGAAAAGTAAACACAGATGGCTGAGGCGTCATTTAACTTCTTTATAAACATATAAAGTAAATTTTACAATACCAGTTGTAGATTTCTCCAACATTTCTCCAAACTCAAAACAGAAGCAGACATGTTACAGGTTCAGAGCTTCAACAGCAACTCAGCTTTAGCTCAGAAACAGACATCAGTTTTACTTTAGTTCAGCAGGCAAGCAAGACACACAGCAGAGGAAAGAAGCAGTTTCATCTTCAATTGACAGACTCAGAGCTTAATACAGCTTCAGAGCTGCAGAGCTTAATATAGAGCCATGCCTCGGCTACTTTTAGTTTCAGTTTCCAAACAGTTCTCATTGGCTGACTTAGTTGCTATGCCTATTCATTGGCTGACCTTGTTACAAACATGCTGTATTCCAGTTCATGAATATACTCTTGATAGAAACAAGGTGAGGCCATGCGGGTACCTGCCCTGCATTATTGGTTGGTCTCCTTTCCCCTGCAGAATGGCTTCACTCCACTCCACATAGCCTGCAAGAAGAATCACATCAGGGTGATGGAGCTTCTTTTGAAGACGGGAGCCTCCATCGATGCAGTGACGGAGGTAATGGAGTTCAGAAATCTGCTGATTTCTGTAGAGCTGGCCTCAAGTAAATGACAGTTTCTAACTACGGTATGAAGGAACGGACGGAGACAAATGCAGAAAGTGGAATTCATCTATGTTCTCTCATTTTTCTCTGGACAGTCGGGACTCACTCCTCTTCACGTGGCCTCCTTCATGGGGAACCTTTCTATTGTCAAGATCTTGCTCCAGCGGGGAGCATCTCCCAATGTTTCCAACGTGGTGAGCAAAAAATAAATGGCTTAACCAATTCACTATTTCTTTGGGACAATTTTTTTTTAAATTAACCTTTATTGAAATTTGAAACTTTAAAATACAAGTAAATTTAGAAATAACTTTTTACAAATCTCGATCTTCTTTGACAGTACTAAAATACCTTGGTTATATACATACATTTCCATACATTTCCAGTTATCCATATCCATATCCATATCTTCTAATCTGTATATTTCTTATTCCTATTATCTATCCATTGATACCAATTTTCCCAAACTGTGTAATATTCTGAGTCTTCCTTGTCCTTTAACTCTAAGGTAAGTTTATCCATTTCTGCGCAATCTAAAATCTTTTGGATTACTAAACAATCTGTCAGTATAGTGACCCTTTTCCAGCATTGGGTGAGTGCAATTCTCATTGCTGTGGTTAAGTGTAAAATCAAATATTTTATCTTTTTAGAATACTTTACTTTAATAATCCCCCAAAGAAACAGTTCCGGCTTCAATTCTGTGTGTAATTTTGTATAATCATTTTTTGTATTTTGATTCAGTACTTTTTAATTTCTGGGCAAAGCCTTTTAGGCAATTTATCTTGCTCTAGCTGTACATTGCAGGCATGGGTTTCATCCCATCTAGCTTTGGTAAGGACTACAATGTCATGTTTAATCAATTCAATGAATGAATTAAAGTCATCAGTTGACTTCATTGATTTTAAAGTTTAATTAGTCAATTCATTCACTAATTAATTAAACCATTAATCAGTGGAACAGCTTGTCTTCAGAAGCTGTGCGTGCTCTATCGGTGGAGGATTTAAGAAGAGATTGGACAGCCATTTGTCCAGAATGGTAGAAGGTCTCCAGCTTGAACAGGGGGTTGGGCTAGAAGATCTCAAAGGTCCCTTCTAACTCAGTTATTCTCTAATCAAAAAACATCTTGAGAAGGGTCAAAACCATGAGAAAAATGAGGAAGGTATCAGTAAGATTTGTTTTAGTGCAGAAATGCATCAAAATGTCTTTTTTTTTTTTTCATCCTCTAAATATATGTGAAATAGAATAGAATAGAATTCTTTATTGGCCAAGTGTGATTGGACACACAAAGAATTTGTCTTGATGCAAATGCTTTCAGTGTACACATAAAAGAAAAGATACATTCATCAAGAGTCAAGAATCATAAGGTACGACACTTAATGAGAGTCATAGGGTACAATAAGCAATCAAATCATACTAGGAAACAGTCAATATAAATCGTAAGGATACAAGCGACAAAGTTACAGTCCTACAATCACAAGTGGGAGGGGATGGGTGATAAGGAGTGATGAGAAGATTAACAGTAATAGTAGTGCAGACTTTATAAATAGTTGGACAGTGTTGAGGGAGCTATTTGTTCAGCAAAGTGATGGCATTGGGGGAAAAAAACTGCCCTTGTGTCTAGTTGTTCTGGTGTGCAGTGCTCTATAGCATCGTTTTTGAAGGAGGGAGTTGAAACAGTTTATGTCCGGGAGGTGAGGGATCTGTAGATATTTCCCCAGCCCTTTTTTGGACTCCTGCGTTATACAGGTTCTCGATTGAAGATAGGTTGGTAGTATTTTTTTTTTTTCTGCAGTCCTAATTACCCTCTGGAGTCTGTGTCTGTCCTGTTGGGTTGCAGAACCAAACTAGACAGTTATAGAGGTGCAGATGACAAACTCAGTAATTCCTCTGTAGAACTGGATCAGCAGCTCCTTGGGCAGTTTGAGCTTCCTGAGTTGGCACAGAAAGAACATTCTTTGTTGTGGTTTTTTTGATGACGTTTTTGATGTTAGGTGTCCATTTTAGGTCATGTGATATAGTAGAACCTAGAAATTTGAAGGTCTCTACTGAGGTGTGACCAAATATTATTTCTTTGACTTCCCAGTCTGACCCTGTGCAGCTTTTGGAGACGAAAGTGTTATTTTAAAAAAAAAAAAACAGACAAGCCCTGTCATCTGAATTTCTCCATCTTTGGATTCTGAGGGAGGCTGTGGGGAATTTTTCTCAGTTCCAAATGTTCTCTGGAATGGTTTTTTTTTCCTTCTTCTATTTGCACAGAAAGTAGAGACACCCCTCCACATGGCTGCTCGGGCTGGGCACAGTGAGGTAGCCAAGTATCTTCTCCAGAACAAAGCCAAGGTCAATGCCACAGCTAAGGTGGGTACCTGTCTGACTTTGGGATCAATAAGTCACATTGAATGGATGGCTTTTTCCTTCTTAGTGGCTGCATGTAGGAGAAAAAACTGGTAGAGCTGGGAGGTGGGGTTAAATGAGTTATCTGCCTAGAATCGTTACATGGTCACAAACAGTTCAAGTCCAACCCCTCTTGAATTCTGTTGATCCTTATCGGGCACCGATTTAGCATTGAAATTTAGCTGGCTAGATTTAGTTGATTCCCCCTTTGATTGGTGTGGGAGTAGGAATGGATTCCCAGAGGAAAAATTGCAGGCTACAGGAACCAGAAGTACTACTCAGGTGACCCTGAGGACCCAAATAAATCTCTAAGTGACCTCAACAACCCTTTAAAAGGATGCAAATGACCAGCTGTCTGCAAGGAGTATAAATCCTTCCCTTCCCCACCATCCTGTCAGAGCTGAAGAAGCTTCTTGGATGAGAAGCGAAACATCTTCAAATAGAAAAACAAGAAAGTCCAGTTGCCTCTTGGAAAAAGGTCCTTTGGGTCAACCATGACCTGGAGGCTGAAGAATCTCTACAGACTTTTAGCTATACAATTTGGGAGGAATGTGGAAGTAGGATGGATTCCCAGAGGAAAAATGGCAGACTGCAGGAACCAGGAGCAATAATCAGGTGACCCTGAGGACACTGATAAACCTCCAAGTGGCCTCAACAACCCTCTAAAAGGATGCAAATGACCAGCTGTCTGCAAGGAGTACAGATCCTTCCATTCCCCACCATCCGGTCAGAACTGAAGGAATTTCTTGGAGGAGAAGCAAAACGTCTTCAAAAGAAAAAACAAGACAGTCCAGTTGCCTCCTGAAAAAAGCACTTTTGGGACAGTTGACTAGATTCTTGTGTATATGCTTGAGTAGGGGTTGCCCAACCTGTCAACTTGTGGATTTCAACTTCCAGAATTCTTCAGCTAGCCACGTTGCCAAGTTTGGAACCCCCTGGAATCATGAGATGCCTCGAAGGATGCATCATAAAGTTGTTCCCGTGTCCCCACTACTCCTTGGATTGAAACCAACCCGGTCCTTGTCTAGTGACTTCCTCATGCGAGACAGTTTCTGCGTCCTTCTTTGGGGCAGCGTGGGAAAGGCAGGCCGTTTAGGCAGGGCCTGCGAGCTAGGGAGCGAGCTAGGATGAGAAAAGGTGTGTCTTTTCTTCTTTCAGGACGATCAGACACCCCTGCACTGTGCCAGTCGCCTCGGACACTGCACCATGGTGAAGTTGCTCCTGGAGAGCGGTGCCGATGCTAACCTCTCCACAACTTCTGGACATATGCCGTTGCACATCACGGCCCGTGAGGGGCATCTGGATTGTGTTTGTGCTCTCCTGGACAAAGAGGCATCCCAAACTGCCATGACTAAGGTTGAGAAAGGCGGCTCTCCCCTCCCTTCCTTTTCTTCTCTTCCTTCTTCCTCCTTCCCTTCCCTTCCCATCCTTTCCCATCCCCCCTTCCCCCCTCCCTTCTTCCTTCCCTTCCCTTTCTGTTCCTTTCCTTTCCTTTCTTTTCCTTTTCTTTCCTTCCCTTCGGTTCTTCCTTTCCTTTCCTTTCCTTTCCTTTCCTTTCCTTTCCTTTCCTTTCCTTTCCTTTCCTTTCCTTTCCTTTCCTTTCCTTTCCTTCCCTTCTGTTCTTCCTTCCCTTCTGTTCTTCCTTCCCTTCCCTTCCCTTCCCTTTCCTTTCCTTTCCTTTCCTTTCCTTCCCTTCCCTTCCCTTCCCTTCCCTTCCCTTCCCTTCTGTTCTTCCTTCCCTTTCTTTTCCTTTCCTTTCCTTTCCTTCCCTTCCCTTCCCTTCCCTTCGCCTTCCCTCCCTTCTCTCTTCCCTTCCCTTCTCTTTCCTTTCCTTTCCTTTCCTTTCCTTTCCTTTCCTTTCCATTACATTCCTTTCCTTTCCTCTTTCCCTTCCCTTCCCTTCCCTTCCCTTCCCTTCCCTTCCCTTCCCTTCCCTTCTCTTTCCTTTCCTTTCCTTTCCTTTCCCTTCCCTCCCTTCTTCCTTCCCTTTCCCTTCTTTCTTTCCTTCCTCCCCTTTCCCCTCCTTCCCTCCCTTAACAACTCTTTTGCTTAGCAACAGAAATTTTGGTTCAATCACGGTTGTAAATTGAGATTACCTGTACTCTTCCTGGAAGGCAGATGATGCAGTTGGGGGGAAGGGTCTGAGTGGGAAGAAGGGTGGAGGCCAGTGTAGGGTGCCCCGAGAAGGGCCCTCCCAGTGTCCCCAGTTGCTGACACTCCCTGTTTCTCCCCAGAAAGGATTTACCCCTCTGCACGTTGCTTCCAAATACGGGAAGGTGGATGTGGCCGAGGCTCTGCTGCAGCGCAACACACAACCCAACGCGGCCGGGAAGGTGTGTATAAGGACCCAGCTGGGAGGTGCCGCTGCCCTTGGAGAGTCCTCTTATTTTGTCCCTGCCTCCTCCACAGAATGGCCTGACGCCTCTGCACGTTGCCGTCCACCACAACAACCTGGACATTGTGAAAGTGCTGCTGCCCAAGGGGGCATCTCCGCACAGCGTAGCCTGGGTAAGGGGCATGTTGGCACAGGGCTGCCTCCTCCTGGCTGCAGTTTGTGGGCAGAGGAAGGGGGCTGAGGGTGCCCTGAGGGCATTCATTACAGGGCCCTGTCCTGCTACCTGTCTGCAACACACAGGGCACCCTCCATGCTCATATGAGAATCGGGAGGTTTTGGGGCAGAGGTCCCGCTGGTCTCTGGCTTCACTTCCCTCCTTTAAGCTCACCCCAAACACCCAAAAAAGCAGGCAGGCAGGAAAAAGGAAGGAAGGAAGGAAGGAAGGAGAGAGGGAGGGAGGGATGGAGGGAGGGAAGGAGGGAAGGAAGGAAGGAGGGAAGGAGGGAAGGAAAGAGAAAGGAAGGAAAGAAGGAAGGGAAAGAGGGAGGGAAGGAAGGAAGGAAAGAAGGAAGGAAGGAAAGAAAGAAATGAGAAAGAAAAGAAGGAAGGAAGGAAGGAAAGAAGGAAAGAAAGAAGAAAGGGAAGGAGGTAAGGGAAGGAAGGAAGGGAAGGCAATAAAAGAAGGAAGGAGAGAAGGAGAGAAAGGAGGAGGAAGGAAGGAAGGAAAGAAGGAAGGAAGGAAAGGAAGGAAGGAAGGAAAGGGGCTTTGGAAGGAAAAAACAGAAGGAAGGAAAGAAAGAAGGAAGGAAGGACGGAAGGAAGGAAGGAAGGAAGGAAAGATGCTTTGGAGAATAAGCCAATCCCCTCTTCTCTTTGACATCGTCTCAAATATTAGAAGACTGCTAAGTCTTCTCTTTGTTAGGGTAGGCATACCTAATTCCCTTAACTGGTCATCATACAGTTTCACTTCCAGTCCCTTGGAGCTTCAACCATGCAAGAAGGTCTTGGTTCAAGCTCCTCAAGAACCAAAGGCTTGGAGACATGGGGTCTTCCGCAACTTTCCTGCTGCTCTCTCCATGACAGAATGGATACACTCCTTTGCACATCGCAGCCAGGCAGAACCAAATGGAGGTGGCTTGCAGCTTATTGCAATACGGTGCTTCTGCCAATGCGGAATCCACGCAGGGAATGACACCGCTACACCTGGCAGCCCAGGAGGGCCACGCCGACATGGTGGTGCTGCTCCTTTCCAAGCAGGCAAATGGCGACCTGGGAAACAAGGTGAGTAGGTCTTTTTCTTCATTAACCTCTTTGGAAGGATGGTGTCAGGGTTCCGACGATTGCCGTAATGAAATTGTGAGCCTCGAGCCAAGCTTCAAAAGAATCCAAAAGATTTATTAGGAGTAACATGTCCAACACTAACCCATATGAAGCCAACTCTGAGACATGTAATTTACAATCACCTATGACCCTGTTTCCCCCTATTCTCCCTGGGTGTGTCATAAATCAGATTCTCCAATGAAACACATTCACGGACTGGGTGTTGTAAGTCACACTCTCCAATGAAGGATTTTCGCAGACAGAAGATCCGGTAACCTAGGATACAATCTTCACAAGATAAGGATGGAATATGCTTCTGGTCTTCCCCCCACCCTTCTTATAGCAACTCAGAAACAGGCATAGGAATGATTTACGAGTTGACAGATGGTGGGGACTTGGGGAAGGGTTGAGGCAACCGTGGAGGCCTGGATAAGGTGAGAAGCTGTTTTATCCCTGCCTTTTGGCAGGAACAAACCAAGAAAACTATCATGCACCTTCCAGGTTAAAGAACAGTACATCTTTTTAGAAAGGAATGACGGAGGAACAAGAAAAAGGTTGCCCAGTATGGAATAACTGAGTTCATTGAAATCTATTCTGTGACTTTCCAATATTCCAATGTTCTAGGACAGAGGTCTCCAAACTTGGCCACTTTAAGACTTGTGGACTTCAACTCCCAACTTCCAATGGCCCTTGGAAGAGTTGGAAGGTGGACACAGCTGGAGGTTCATTCTGGCTTCATTTGTTTATTATGAAATTCATTCTGGTTTAGTTGGGCTAGGACATGTTCTCACAAGGTTCTACTAAGATCTCCTGCCTTGAGTAGGGGGTTGGACTAGAAGACCTCCCAAGATCCCTTCCAACCTTATGGTTCTATGATTCTATTAATATTTTTCCCTCCAGGTGGATTTATTTCTGCAAAGGGTCATCAGGTAGCCTTATTGTGTTTAGCAACACTTCCCTTAATGGAAAGAGCGATCACTGAAAAACAGTTCTGTCATATTCTTGAAACAGTAATGTTTAGAGTGGGAGTGTCTAGGAGAATTACATCAAGATTTCCAAGAAATAGTTCTGTGATGACCCAAGGCGTGACACAAAAATAACCAAGTCACAAAAACAGCAGAAAGTCCCTTTAATGCCTCCAACTTGGCCCCAGTGTCCAATTATCCTCGGCAGGATATCAAGCTCTTAAAGAAAACAGTTTACGGAGGGAGCAAATGCAGTCCGCACCCAAAGTAAAGTTAATTCGAAATAAAAAACCCAACACACCTAAAAAGACACAATAATGCCACCTGATGGCTCTTTCACTCTCTCTCTTTTTTTTTAAGAGAGTGAAAACGAAAATGGATGAAAGATGTCCCTCGAGCGAGACAATCATTACACCAATTATGCGTAGCACTGGTAAATGCCTTTCCATGCTTTAAGGCATCTGCTAGGGGATAGCAACTGGATGGAATATGTTGCTTTATCCTCTTTTTTTTTAAACAAACTTTATTAATTTTTAAAGACATACAACACACAAACACACAGAAACACAAAACATAAAAACATAAAAAACCTCTTTTCTGAAAGTTGCTTAGTCCCGGGTAAAAACTTTTGGTACAGACACAAATTCAAATTCATATTCATTTTGCATACCATTCCATATCTTATTAACATTTTCAATTTTCTATATAGCTTCTCCTCTCTTTTAAATTTTCTTAATTTTATTTTATTTATCTCATCTTGATTCAAATCATAATATTTATTATTCTTTGTCTGTTCTATTTCCAGCTATCCATTTGTCTTTCTTCTTTTTTAAAAAAACTTCTCCTGTATACTAATTGGAGTATGATGCCTTTATCTCTTTCCCCTATATTTATAATACTTAATACTTAATATAGAATGAATAACTTACATTGGGATTCTGTCTGGTACATTCTAAAATTATACAATATTATCAATACAAATACAAATCTATTCATTAATATTAATATTCATCTATATCTTAAACATTTAGCACATTACTTTTCAATTAAATCACATACTTTTATGGAAACACTTATTTTCCATAATTATTCCCCCCCCCACATCAGGTATTGTAAATCATTATTTCATTAAAATGTTCCCACTCTCCTACTTCAAATCTCTCATTTCAGAAAAATTTCATTAAGATAACATAACCTAATCATTAATATTAACAATCATTTATATCTTAAGCATTTTACCCATTTCAATTAAATATCATGCCTTTATGGGAACACTTATGCTTTCCAAAGTTATTTCCCCCCCCCACATCACATATTTTAAATCATTGTTTCATTGAAGTGCTCCCCTTTTCTTAACAAAAATTTCACTAAGTTATACTAAATATTTTATCACATTTAAAATTGCATATTATTTCCAATTTTCTAAAGTTATTTCTAAGTACAAATGTAAAAATCCAATCTTATGTACCTTTCTCGAATCCCTTTTTCAATAAAATTTACCCATTATCTCTAAAAAGCTTTTGTTTCTTTGCATCTTGCTCCCCACTATTAAGATTTCTCATCCCTTCCTTTCTCCCTTGCTTATTCTTCTCCTTATCCTCTTTAACCCTTTGTCTCTCCACCTCCCTTTTATTCTGCTTTCCTCCTTTCTGTTGTTTTCTAACATAATATCTCCTTTTCACCTTATTCTTCCCTTTTTTGATTATTTTTCCAAATCTTAAAGTCTTCTTTTCCCTTTTCTCTTCCTCCTTTCCTTCCCCAACCAAAGTCACTTGTTCATCAAAAATGGCTTCTTCTTTGTCCCAGTCATCCTGCTGCTCATTCAGCTTTACATAAGTGCAAACCGCCATTTCTAAAAATTGAAAAAGAGTGCCAAAAATGTCCTTCCCTTCTTGCTTCTCTTTTTCATATTTTGGATATACAAGTTTCAATCCATCCACAAGTGATGCCATTGTGTAGAGAAAAAGTTTTTCCAAACAACCACCCAAGTGCTTTTAATCAGAAATAGTTCTCAGAAGTTCCAAAATCACCAAACAATCCAAACAAGCTGTTTCTTTTAGATACCTTCTCCTTCTTCACTTTCTCTTTCTGGGGTTAAAGTTTAGTCACAAAGTTCCCTTTGAAATATATCTTTTAAAGGTCTTATTGATGTTTAGCAACTCTTTAAAATTATAGGCAATCTTCTCTTTATTTTCAAATTTTGCTCCAATTTTTTTTTTCCTCTCCCTTCCCGTTCACAGCCAAAAAGATTTTTTCCATCCGCTGCCAAGGAAGGAGAGTGAAACAACAATAATAAAAAAAAAAACTTTCCCTTTTAGAATATTCGCAGCTTGTAACACTCACTGGAAACAATGTATCCTTAGCAGCCTTCAAGATTCCAGGGCACTTTCTCTTGCCTTGTCCCGGTTGAAAGCAACTTTCATATTTCTTCCAACTTTCTCCCTCCTGCACCTGCTTGTCCGGCTGCAGATTTCTTCATGGCGGCCATTGCTGACTGCCGCTCCTCCACCTTGGGAAAAGGGGGTTCTGCTGGCTGGGGAGGAGGTCTGCGACACCCCCAAACCCCTGTCTGGATCCCCCCTGTCTTCAGCTGCCCCTACAGGGCAGCTATATCCCCCAGATCCAAACGGATAGGGGGAACCTTGGCAGCGAATGCAGCAGGGATCGCACAGTATCCCAGGCGAATCCCTGCCGCTGCCGAAACCTTGCAAACCGGAAGTCCTGTTGCTTTATCCTCTTGTTTTGTAGGTTTTCTATAAACACCATCTTTTTGGCTGCCATTGGAGAAGATCAAATTTTCTCCTCGGCAGCCGTGTTCCTCTTTCGTTTGTACACTTCCAATTTTTTAAAATGGAAAATAAAAAACGGCCCTGGACCTTTTTGGCCCTCTTTTTATTAAAACAATAAAACGAGATAGAGTGAGGAACTACCATCTGTGTGAGTCTGCTTCTTCTTCCACCACCCCCCTCTTTGGATGTTTTACTCAGCTGGTGAAGAGCCCCAAAGCTGTTGTAGGTTGTCCTCAAAACACTACTACCTTTGGCGTTTTTCCCAAACAGCGACCCACAAACCACCTGTTGTGGGCAAGAGGGACAAGAAGAGCCCACCATCTGGAAAGCGGTGGAAGAAAATAGCTGCAGGCTCGATCCCAAGCTATGGGAAGTAGAAGCACTTTGCCCGCTGCTTGCAAATCCAGATTGAGCCCAGACAAATTTAGCTCTGGCCTTGAGAAGTCGCTCCAGAGAGGTAGAAGGGGGGGGGGGGGGTGCTCAGCCTCCAGAAAAGCTAAAAGCATGAGAAAAAAGCGGAGAAATTTTGAGGCTTTGCCATTGAAAAGGGGGTACTTTTGGACAGGCATTCAAGAGTGCTTAATATAACCTAGGGTCAGGATTCCAGCACTTAACCCCCATTTAAATCCTGAGCCTCCAGCCAAACTTCCAGAACTTCAAAAGGATTTATTGGAAGTTATCATGTCCAGCACTGCCTGGGTGTAGCCGACTCTGAGACACTTAATTCATTGTCATCCTTGACCCTGGTTTTCCCTCCACCCCCTGGGTGTATCGTAATTCATATTCTCCAATGGGACACCTCCATAGCCCAGAGTCATCAATCAGGCTCTCCAGTTAGATATTTGCCTGGCAGAAACTTCAGTCACCTAGTTACTATCTTTGAAAACATTTATGGAATGCACTTTCGATTTCCAAGCTGCTGCACTGCTCCCCCCTTCCTTTCTGATGGCAACTCTAAAAAAAAGACCATAGAAATTTTTTATGAGTTGACACCAAGAACAATAAAGTTCTAGCATTTGAGGAATCTCTGTTCCTTGATCTGGTTTTCCTGGAAGAACAGTTTCTTTTCTTTTTTTAAAAAAGAAACTTTTATTTTGACAACAAACATAGACAGTTTATATTCCTTGCAGACAGCTGGTCATTTGCATCCGTTTAGAGGTCGCTGAGGCCACTTGGGAGTTTATCTGTGTCCTCAGGGTCACCTGAGTGGGGCAAATGGTTCCTGTAGTCTGCAGTTTTTCCTCTAGAAATCCATTCCTACTCCCAACACCATTCCAAGGGTCTTCATCCCAAATCGTACAGCTAAAAGTCTGTAGAGATTCTCCATCATCCAGGTCATAATTGTCCCAAGGTGTTTTTTTCAAAAGGCAACTGGACTTTCTTGGTTTTTGTTCGAAGACGTTTCGCTTCTCACCCAAGAAGCTTCTTCAGCTCTGATCGGAAGATTCCTAGGATCAGTTTCCAGATTCCTCTTTGGGCAACTTGGATTGTTTTTCATTCCAGAGTGGCCTCACCCCGCTCCACCTGGTGGCCCAAGAAGGACACCTTAATGTGGCAGACAACCTCCTCAGGCATGGAGTCCAAGTGGACGCAACGACTCGGGTGAGTCCCCTTCCATCATCCCATAGGACCAGTGGGGGGAGCCACAGAATTGCTAGCAGCGGGACAAATCGTGTGGGTTAAGACCAAGAGAAAGGGACTATAAGGAGCTGAGCTGAGGTTGCTTGTCCTGATGGTTTTCTTCCAATCTTGCAAGGATGGGAGGCCATGATATTTATTTTATTGATTTGTTTATTTGCATCCTGCCTTTACTGTTTTTTTAAAAAATATCTCAAAGAATGCAAACATTTCCAACTCACCTTCCTCCTCCTGTTTTCTCTACAACAACAACCCTGTGAGGTGGGTTGGGCTGAAAAAGAGTAACTGGCCCAAAGTCACCCAGCTGGCTGTCAGAATAGGAATAGGAATAGGAATAAATAGAATAGAATAGAATAGAATAGAATAGAATAGAATAGAATAGAATAGAATAGAATAGAATAGAATAGAACAGAACAGAAATAGGATAGAAGAAAAAGGAATAAAGGAATAGAGAAGTGAAGAGATGAAAAAGGAATAAAGAAATAGAGTAGAGTAGAGTAGAATAGAGTAGAGAACAGAAGAGAGCTGGAAGGGACCTTGGAGGTCTTATAGTCCAGCTCAAGCAGGAGAACCATTTCAGACAAGTGACTGTCTAATCTCTTCTAATCTCTTCGCCCATGATTTCGGAAGGCTTAAGGCCAGACTAGAATTCACCGTCTCCTGGTTCTGGAGTGGGCTATTGAGTTCCCTGGAGAGGCTGTGAGGCCTAATGTAAGATCTATCCCTGTTTATTTTTGCCTTCCAGATGGGCTACACCCCATTGCATGTGGCTTGCCATTACGGGAACATCAAGCTGGTGAAATTTCTGCTGCAGCATCAGGCTGACGTCAGTGCCAAAACCAAGGTATGGGACAGGGCTACCCAGAGCAGGGCTCTTCAAACCTGACAGCTTGAAGACTTGTGGACTTCAACTCCCAGAATTCCTCCTCCAGTCATGTTAGCTCAAGAATTCTCGGAATTGAAGTCCACAAGTCTTAAATTTGCCAAATTTGAAGACCCTTGGTCTAGAGAGATGGGCAGATAGGGTCAAAAGAGACAAGATGGAAGCAACAACCAGGCTGTTGAAGCCCCACCCCTTTTATGGACGTCCCAACACCTGTAGAAGTGTCGACACCCCTGCTATTGGAAGTTCATTGCTCTGGTCTCTCTCTCTTTTGTTAGAGTTTGCAGCAGAAATTCACATCCAGAAAACACATAGATGACTGATTCAGCAGGATCGTTAACTTTTTTATAAACATAATTACATGAAGTAAAGTTTACAATACCATTTTTAGATTCTTTCAACGTAACATAAGCAAAAACACAAGCAGCAGCGGCTCAGAGGGCTCAGAACAGAACTCTAGTTTCAGCAAACAAGCAAGTCACTTTCATTTTCACTTTCACTTTAGAGCTGAGCACAGAACAGAGACAAACCATGCTCAGATGCTCTCTTTAAGTTTCAGCCCCCAATTCAGCTCTCATTGGCTGACCTTGTTACTAAGCTGTATTCCAGTTCATGAATATACTCTGACATTTTTTCCCCTTTCAGCTGGGTTACACGCCTCTGCACCAGGCAGCCCAACAAGGCCACACCGACATTGTCACCCTTTTGCTCAAGCATGGGGCTTCGCCCAACGAAGTCAGTTCGGTGAGTGTGGAAATCCAAGAGCCAGCCGTGTGTGAGCCAGCAGCACACGGCTGGCTCATGTTATTAAGTGATTGTCCCTCCCTGGAATAATTTTATTAGGCTGCCAGACTCAGATTTGGTGTAGAATTGGGAATGCTGTTTTAAATAATAGTGGACACACGATCCCAGTCAGGATTTGCATAATTGTGAATAATCAACCCCCTTCCTTCCTTCCTTCCTTCCTTCCTTCCTTCCTTCCTTCCTTCCTTCCTTCCTTCCTTCCTTCCTTCCTTCCTTCTTCTTTCTTTCTCTCTCTCTTTCTTTTTCTGCCTTCCTTCCCTCTCTCTTCCTTCCTTCCTCATTCTTTCTTTCTTTCTTTTTCTCCTTTCCTTCCTTCCTTCTCTCTCTTTCCCTTCCATCCTTCCTTTCTCTGTCTCTCTCCCTTCCTTCCTCTTTCTTTCTTTCCTTCCCTCTCTCTTTCTCCCTTCCTTCTCTCTCCTTCCTTCCTTCCTCCTTCCTTCCTTCCTCTCTCTTTTTCTTCCTTCCTTCCTTCCTTCCTTCCTTCCTTCCTTCCTTCCTTCCTTCCTTCCTTGTTCTTTCTTTCTCTCTCTTTCTCTTTTCCTTCCTTCCTTCTCCTTTCTTCCTTCTGTCCTTCCTTCCTTCCTTCTTTCTCTCCTTCCTTCCTTGTTCTTTCTCTCTCTCTCTTTCTTTTTCTCCTTTCCTTCCTTCCTTCTTTCTCTCTCTCTCCATTCCTTCCTCTTTCTTTCTTTCCTTCCCTCTCTATTTCTCCCTTCCTTCTCTCTCCTTTCCTTCCTTCCTTCCTTCCTTCCTTCCTCTTTCTTTCTTTCTTTCTTTCTTTCTTTCTTTCTTTCTTTCTTTCTTTCTTTCTTTCTTTCTTTCTTTCTTTCTGTTTCTTTCTCCCCTTCCTTTCTTGATTTGTTCATTCATTCATTCGTTCGTTCATCCATTCAATATATAAAATACAAAGAAACATAGGAATAGGAAATTAGGGGAAGGAGAAAGAGGGAAGAAAGAAAATGGGAAGTACAAGGCAAAAAAGAAAAAAAAATCATTGACTTCCAACTCTTTTTTGCCTGGTACAAAACTTTTTGCTTTTACACATTATATATAACTTGCCATTTCTATGACGGCAAATCTATCTGATTGGCAAAACCAAAATCAAAGTTTCATTTTTTTTTTCTTTTCATCCCAAGTGCAAAATTCAGAAGTGGTATCCAAATGAAAAACGTACTTAAATACATTCTCCTTTTTTGAAGAAAATGCTCCATTTTAATCATTCCTGCTTTAACTTCCTTGTTACAGAAACAGGATACATTTCTGTTTGCACCTCATCATCTTGGCTGAACTTCCACCCTTTCTATTCGCAGAGTTCACTTTCTCTCTCTCTCTCTCTTTCTGTGTAGAATGGTGCCACTCCTTTGGCCATCGCCAAGCGACTGGGCTACATTTCCGTCACCGATGTGCTGAAAGTTGTCACTGATGAAACCAGCTTCCTGGTAAGGTCCATCTTCAAGCCTGGTGTGTGTGTGTGTGTGTGTGTGAGAGAGAGAGAGAGACAGGATGTCAGCCTTGGAAGCCATTTTTTACTTGGAAGCTTCAAGGTTGCCACATTCAATGCCTGGGAATTTGGGAGGGGGGATTTCATAGAGAGGTGGAAGATTAGACTCAACAACACTCTTTCTCAGAGAGTCAAGGACATGTTGCCCTGCACCTGGAGGGGAGTGACTGGGGGGAATGTCTCCAGTTGGGATGAAGATTTGATTGGGCCATGTAATGGACTGGTGGGTGCAGGGAATGGATCTTGGATTTCTATTTTGGGAAGGGAAAACCCGGAACTCTCTGATTCAGGTTTTCCCAGATGTGCCAATATGACAATGCTAATAAATTGGAACTTTGAGGAAATGTTTGTCTCGGGGTTTACTGGCTTGGAGTTGGTTAGTTGGAATGCTGACTCTGGGCTTAGAGCTTTGAGGCTCCACTCCCATCTGACCTGTTCTTTCTTGCAGTCTTTAAGCGACAAGCATCGGATGAGCTTCCCAGAAACAGTGGATGAGATTCTGGATGTATCCGAGGATGAAGGTGAGGGGTGTGGGGCTTTGCATTGACATGCGTTCCAAGCACTGGGTTGGTAGGAGCATCCCTGAAAGTGCCCCCCCACACACTTTTTTTGGGGGGGAGAGGGGATTTCTAAATGGGGTTGACGATGACATCCTATTTGCAAGTTGTTTCTATCCTTCTTCCTCGTTGGAGAGAAAGAGGATAACTATAACTCAGGGGTGTCAAACTCAAGGCCCGTGCACTGGATCTGGCTCACAGGACTGCCCTGGAAACAGTGAAGGACCGGCCCTCGGTGCCTCTGCCAGCGAAAATGGAGCTCGGGAGGGCCACATGCCACCATACCACTCTGTTTTCAGCCGCAATAGACTCCTGCAGCCCTCTTCCAGCTTGGGAGGGCCACGCACCACCGTCCCAGGCTCTGTTTTTGGCCACGACGGCTTCCTGCAGCCCTCTGCCAGTGAAAATGGAGCTCGGGAAGGCCGTGTGCCACCATCCCAGGCTCCGTTTTTGGCCACGATGGCCTCCTGCAGCCCTCTGCCAGTGAAAATGGAAATACATTCCACTCTTATCTTTAAAAGATTGTAGCTTGGCTACCAGATCTTCTGCCCACGAAAATTCTTCATTGGAGAATGTGATTGATGACACCCGGCCCGTGAATGTGCTTCATTGTAGAATCTGATTTATGATAAACCCAGGGGGGAGAGAGGGAAACAGGGTTACAGGTGACTGTAAATTATGTATGCCAGAGTTGGCTTCATTTAGGTTAATGCCTGCATGTTACTCCTAATAAATCTTTTGAATTTATTTGAAGCTTGGCTCAAGGCTTATGATGTAATTAGGGCAATCACCAGAACCCTGATAGGAGGTTTATCTGGGTCCTCAGGGTCACCCGAGTGTTGCAAATTGTTCCTGTAGTCTGCAATTTTTCTCCTCTGGAAATCCATTCCTTATTTCCACACAATTCAAAGGGGGCCAACTAAATCTAGTCAACTAAATTTCAACACTACACTGAGGCCAGATAAGGGTCAATAGAATTCAAGAGGAGTTGGACTTGAACTGTTTGTGACCATGTAATGATTTTAGGCAGGTGACTCGTTTAACCCCGCCTCCCAGTCTACCAGTTTTTCTTCTACATGCAGCCACTAAGAAGGAAAAAGCTGGTTCCTGTACTCTGCAATTCTTTTTCCTCTGGAAATCCATTCCTTATTCCCACACCATTCCAAGGGGGTTCACCCCAAACTGTATCGCTAATAGTCTGTGGAGATTCTCAAGTCCTCCAGGTCATGGTTGCCCCAAAGGCGTCAAAGGTTCTCCAGAGCTGAAGAAGCTTCTGGGATGAGAAGCAAAACATCTTCAAAGAAAAACCAGAAAGTCCAGTTGTCTCTTGGAAAAAGCAGCTTTGGGACAATTAACACCAATCCCTTAATTAACCGTCTTGAAAGATGACGAGAAGAAGGTTACCTCCCCTTCCTCTCCATCCCAGTTTTGACCCCAGCAGAGCCTGGACCTAGACCAGGGCTCTCTCCAAACACGGCTACTTTAAGACTTGTGGACTTCAACTCCCAGAATTCCCCAGCCAGAATTTTGGAAGTTGAAGTCCACAAGTCGTAAAAGTGGCCATCTTTGGAGATCCCTCCTAGACCAGCTTAACTAAAACTAGGGCAATGGAGTCCACGACCTTCAACCAACTCTACAAACCTGCTCTGTTTTCTCTTGCTTTGCAGGCACGACTCACGTAACTCTCCTGGGTATGGATTGTGTGTATTGTTGTGGGTTTGGCTCACCTGCCCGCCCCATCGACCCCATTCCACCCCAACAGGGGACACATTCAGGCCTCTCCCATGCCTCCATTCCACGCCAGCTGTGGCTTCTGGGGGGGGGCAGCTCACTCACTGTCTCCTTATCCATTGTATCTGTGACTGAAGGGGCGGTGGGGTGCAGGGTGACCCATGTGAGCAAACCACCATTTCATTGCTGCAGGTTCTTTGTTTACTGCTAGATTGCAAAAGGGATACTGAAAGGAGTTGGAGGCCTTGCTATCAGGTTTACTGCACTCTTCTAGGCAAATGCAATTTGGAGATGCATGGACTTCAACTCCCAGCATTGCCCAGCCGGCATGAGGTGAAGTCCACACATCTTAGAACAGGGGTCCCCAAACTTGGCCCCTTTAAGACTTGTGGATTTCAACTCCCTGAATTCTGGCTGGGGAATTCTGGGAGTTGAAGTCCACAAGTCTTAAAGGGGCCAAGTTTGGAGGCCTCTGTCCTAGAACATTGGCCTAAAATAACCCAACTTCTTTGACTACCTCACTTGACTTTGCTTTTCTTGAGTCCTCTTTGCTTTCCACCAGCGCTGTGCAGAATTCTCTTCCATCTCTCTCCCCCCACCCCAACACTTTTGATTCGCTTTTTGACCTAAGCTGAGCATTTGACTTAATGTTGATGTTATACGGTGAAGAGAATTTGGGTGCCATTTTGAACCGGTTTGCTGTGGTGTTCTACTTTGTATTTAGCGACAAGGCAGCCAAGGTGTGGGAAAAAAAAGGCCTTTCGTTGTGCCATCTTCTTTAGATTAACAGAGTTGGAAGAGAGCTTTTAGATCATCTAGTCCAACCTCCTGCCCAAGGAAGAGACTCTTCGGCCATCTGCAACCTCCCTGGCCTCATCCTCTTCTTCTATTCCATTCTGGGACTAACTGATATGTGGAAATGCTTGCCAGGAGCTGCATTAGATTGGCCAATATGAGCAGCCAGGGAGGCTTTCAAGAGATGGAACAGAATGTTCCCCCCAAAAATCACCCCCCTCAGCCCCATCCCTTTCAAGGATCTCAAAATACCACCAAGGGAAAGGTGAAAACCCAGCATTGATTTGACTTCTCCCTCATTCCTTAAACCAAGGGTCTTCAAACTTGGCAAGTTTAAGACTTGTGGACTTCAACTCCCAGAGTTCCCGAGCTAACATGACTGGAGAAGGAATTCTGGGAGTTGAAGTCCACAAGCCTTAAAGCTGTCAAGTTTGAAGACCCCCCTGCCTTAAACACAAGAGATGGGGAACAATGGCCCCTTTATGACTTGTGGACTTCAACTCCCAGAATTCCTGAACCAAAATGGCAGGCTCAGAAATTCTGGGCGTTGAAGTCCACAAGTCATAAAAGGGCCACCATTTTCCACCCCTGCCCTAACAGCTGTTGTTTCCTTCATGTGTCACCATCTTTTTTTCCCATTCATGTCTCCTCCTGGGACCTAAGCCAGCTTCTCCCTATCATTTTCCAAAGATTTGAGCCATTCCTTTCCTCGTGATTCTCCAAGAAATCCAACCTCTTTCTCCATCCCTTATTTTCATCTTCTAGCAGGGAGTAGTTTCTTCTAAAAATCCCATCATCTGAAAAACAAAGAACACTATTCCACCAACTTAGCAATACTTTGTTTGCTGATGATCCTCAAACATAGGCCCAACTGTTGTTTTTCAGATAATTCAAGGTGCTGTGAACTAGGGAGTGCTGCAGTGGCCTAGAGGTGGAGCTCTTGCCTCACAATCAGGAGTCTGTGAGTTCAATCCTAGGTAGAGGCAGATACCTCTCTGGGCACGTTGAGAATATATCTGCTGAGCAAACTCTGCACCGGCAACAAGAAAGGCAGTAGGCCAGTAAAAACTCAGCTCCATTCAGTTGCCCTGACTCCACCCCTCAAGGGATTCTGGGGTCATTAAAAGAAATAATGGTGTGAAATAAGAATTGCTACTCAGAAAGTCCAACTCCATCACTGAACCAAATTTTGCATATTGTATTCTAAAGTGTTTTGAACCAGTGATGAAAAGGAGACAGAGAAAAATGTCACGAATCCTTTTTTTCAAAGCTCCATGAAAAAAATTATCAGTCTACCCTTCAGAAGCCTCTTTGATCTAATTCATAGCATGGTAGTTTCTTCAGTCATATCCTACGCCATGGTTGATTGCAGGCAGTGGTGGGTTTCAAATAATTTAACAACCAGTTTTCTGCAGGATTGGGCTTCAAAATTTTTAGCAATGGGTTCTCTGCTGAATGGAGCTGGGTGGACATGACCATGGTGGGCATGGCTTAGACGGCCTCCTGCACCATGACCAGGGTGTGTTTGCCCTCCCCAGACTCTGGAGGCTCTCTGGAAGCCAGAAATGGGCCCATTTCCGGCCTTTACCGAACTACTTGTTGGATTTCTTCCAACAACCAGTTCACCAAACTGCTTGGAAAGTTAACAACTGGTTCATCTGAAGTGGTGCGAGCCGGCTGAATCGTGCACCACTGATTTCAGGATGAAGTCACACGAGACCTTAAGATTTGTACAGATATTATTCAAGAAGACACATCTGGATTATATATTAGTCACAGTTGGAAGACATCTTCATTACATTGGTGGGCTTCTATAGGAGATTCAGCCCACCAACAAACCTCCCCCAGCTTCGTTTCTACCTGGGTTGGAAAGCCCCATGGAATTCTGGGAGTTGTGGTCCAATCGCGCTTGCAACATGTTTGGTTGAATATGCTGGCAGATCAACGGGGCTCCGGATAAAGTATTAGCTGCAGGAATGGTCTATAGAAATGGATGCCCTTGTCCGCCTTCCTCGTGCAAATTCTAGGCCACAAAAGGATTGAACTTTCCTCTTGTTGATTTCGTTTTGTCTGAGCTCCGTTTTTGCACCATGTTCTTTGTCTCTCTAATTTTTAGGAGATGAACTGCCAGGTATCAAGACGCAGAAACGGGAACTTCAGTATCAGGAAGATGAGAGAGAAATTGTGGAATTTGTCCCCAAATTGGATCACACGTAAGAGATGGGGAGGGCAGCTACACAGATAATCCTCAACTTATAAGAGTTCATTTAGTGAATGTTCAAAGTTACAACAGTGACCAAAAAGGTGACTTATGACCATTTTTCACACTTATGACCATTGCAGCATCCCCATAGTCACGTGATCAAAATTCATAGGCTTGGGTAACTGATTCATACCATGTTGGTTGGGCAATGCAAGATCATACTGAGCCCTTATGGCAGGGATCCCCAAACTTGGCAACTTGAAGACTTGTGGACTTCAACTCCCAGAATTCCTCAGCCAGCATAGTCTTCAAGTTGCCAAATTTTGAGACCCCTGCGCTTATGGCCCACCTTAGTTGTGTTGTTAAGCCCTTGGAGGTAAGGCTTCAAGGCAGGCCAGACTGCACCCTGTTTTCCTAACACTCTTCTTCCTGTTTTAAAACTTGTTTTGCAACACAGAAGGGAGGAATCACCAGCTATCCCACGAATCCCTTGTGTTACACCTGAGACGGTTCTGATCCAGGCTGAGGAACCTGAGCAGGTGAGTGTCAGCCCAACAAGGCTACGTTGAGGGCAGAAGCTGAAGGAACATTCCACAGAGGCCTTGTTGATCAATTACCTGTTAGTCCAAGGGGTGTCCAACCTTGGCAAGTCTAAGAACTGGGACCTTCAAGTCCCAGAATTCCTCAACCAGCCAGGCTGGCTTAGGAGTTTAGGGAATTGAAGTCCACGTGTCTTCAGGTTGGATGCCTCTATGCGGTCAACCCTGAAGCTGACCTGACCAAAGCTATTTTGAGGCTACGGTGTTGCCACACTGGAGCTGAGGAGTAGGGAGGGGTCAGGGGAAGGCTTCAAAAAAATTTTTAGCAACAGGTTCTCGGTCCGGTTGCTGGGTGGGCATGGCCATGGTGGACAAAGTGTGTTCATGCGCACAAGGTGCAGCCACCAAACTATGCCCACCGAGCTGGTGGTAGAACTTTTTGAATCCCGCCACTGAGGTTCCCCCATTTTTGGCAGAGGTGCCAGAACCTCCGGGTTCCAAGATGGCAATAGGAAGAGTTTGCATGAAGTGGAGTTGGGATGAAGAACATTTGTAGTGGAAAATGGCACCGGGGGAAGGAGGTGAAAGTGATGGAGGCTCTGGCATGGATTGGCAAGGTCTAAACTTCTGTATAATAGGAGACCCATTTCTGTTCCATCTAGCCTTCCAAGGAGTTTGATGAAGAGTCCCTCATCCCAAGCAGTCCTGCCACAGAGACCTCTGACAACATCAGTCCAGTAGCCAGCCCTGTCCACACAGGGTGAGTCCTCTCTCTCCCACCTCAACCCCTTTATGAAGTTGTAGGAAGGATCTCATGTTATCATGTGACAAGATAGTTGCCTGTAGATAACTACTACTATCTTCTTCTTCTTCTTCTTCTTCTTCTTCTTCTTCTTCTTCTTCTTCTTCTTCTTCTTCTTCTTCTTCTTCTTCTTCTTCTTCTTCTTCTTCTTCTTCTTCTTCTTCTCCTCCTCCTCCTCCTCCTCCTCCTCCTCCTCCTCCTCCTCCTCCTCCTGCTTTTCTCCTCCTCCTCCTCCTCCTCCTCCTCCTCCTCCTCCTCCTCCTCCTCCTCCTCCTCCTCCTCCTCCTCCTCCTCATATCTTTAGTGAGATTCACAGCCTTTGGGGCTGGTTGATAGTTCAACAGCTAGAGTCCTAAACAAGGACCTAGAAACTGTTAAGGTAGCATCGGAGGATATAAGCTGTTCCAAGTAGGGTGGGTTTTTTGTAGAATCAGGGTATTCAAGTCTGATAAACTCAGAATTTCCAAATAGCGAAGCAGCCCTTTAGGTATTGCTCCAAGGGCTCCTACTATTATTATTATTATTATTATTATTATTATTATTATTATTATTATTATTATTATTGTTGTTTGTTGTTGTTATCGTTATCGTTATCATCGTTGTCATCATCATCATTGTTGTTGTTGCTATTGTTGTTGTTATATTTTTTTAATTATAAGAATACAACACAGTGCAGCCATATATACGTAAGTATACATATATAAATTTTACTTCACCATTTACAATCCTCTTGTTTGATAACATTGTTTACTAATTATTCTAATCATGATCACTACTTATGTTCTGACTTTGCCTTCTTCTATGCAACCACTGATAGAATTTATTCCATGTTTGATAGTACTCAGATTCCCCTTGTTTTTTTAATTCTAGGGTTAATCTACCTGATTCTGCACAGGCCATAATTTTCCTTATTATCTTTGTTTCTGGCAGTGTGCTTTCCTTCTTCCAGTATTGCACATATTCTAGCCACCATCAACACATGTACTATTAGATACATTAAATCCTTCCTATATCCTTCTGGGATTATTTCTAGGAGAAAAAATCCGGCTTAAATGGAATACTCTCTCCCACCATTTGTTCCACCCATGTCTGGATCAGCCTCCAATACTTTTTTGTAGCATTGCAGGTCCACCACAATTGGAAAAATGTGCCTGATACATCTTTGCACTTCCAACAATTTGGAGATAGACTTTTGAACATTTTGGAAAGCCTTGCTGGCGGAAGATGCCACCTGTGAAATATCTTATAAAGCTTTTCCTTGTATGCCATGGCCAATGTTATGTTCTTTCTTTCTTTCTTTCTTTCTTTCTTTCTTTCTTTCTTTCTTTCTTTCTTTCTTTCTTTCTTTCTTTCTTTCTTTCTTAATAAACTTAATTGGTCTTTTATATCTTTAAAAACCGAACAAAAATATACATATTATGACATTAACAGTGTGTGACATCTATCTCGTATACTTCTATTTTGTGCTTATTTACAAATATATACAATTTGTGCGAATTTAAACTTTTAATCTATAAGTTGCTTATCATTAATTCTTACATCATTCATCTGTCTTAATTCAATCCAATCATACCATTTTTCCCAAATTCTATAATATTTGATCTCCTTGTTCTCTGTAGCATCAGGGTTAATTTATCCATCTAAGGCACATGCCATTATTTTTTGAATAATCAATTCATCTGATGGTATACAATTATGTTTCCAACATTGAACATAGGCAATTCTAGCAACTTTTAGGATATGTAATATTATATATTTTATATTTTTTCCCACATTTTCTTTTTAAATAACAGAAATAATTCTGGTTCCAAATCTATTTTTTCCTTGAGGATTTTTTGCAATGTTATTTTCTTATTGGTGGTCCAAAGCATTTGCCATTTAGCCAATTCAATATTATAAACATTTTTTTTTTTTGCCCATGCCACCATTGTTTCTTTTGCATGTTGCGTGTAGACTTCTGATGACACATCTTTTGGCGGTGGTGTCTGTCTTTTTCTCCCCTCCCAGGTTCCTTGTAAGTTTCATGGTAGATGCCCGTGGAGGGTCCATGCAGGGCAGCAGGCACAATGGCCTTCGCGTCATCATTCCACCCAGGACGTGTGCAGCACCAACTCGTATCACCTGCCGGCTGGTCAAGCCCCAGAAGCTATCAGCTCCACCCCCTCTGGCAGAAGAAGAAGGACTGGCCAGCAGAATTATTGCTCTGGGCCCTGCTGGAGCACAATTCCTCAGGTGAAAGCTTCTTCTCCAGATGTTCTCCACATCAGGTATCCCAGTTCCTGGCCAGCTTTGTGGCTGTCATAGTGCATGAGACTCATGCACTGAAGTGTTTCTTGGATGCCAGGGCTGAAGGACAGCCCTCCCTCTGCCCCTTCCAGATGTAGGGTTCTGAGAACAGACTTCATACAGATGTTACAATCTTTTTATTTTGACGGTTGTAATTAAAAAGAGGTTTATTTATTTATTTTATTTGTCAGGCAAGTATTAGATAACAGGTACAAGTATAAACATGATTATGAATACAGGAAATAGGTATGAATAAAAGGGAACAATAGGACAGGGACGATAGGCACGATTGTGCACTTATGCACGCTTCTTATACACCTCTAAGGAATGGGGTGAGGTCAATAGTGGATAGTTTAAGGGTAAAGGGGGAGTTAGAGGATGTAACAACAGAGTCAGGTAGTGCATTCCAGGCATTGACCACTCTGTGGCTGAAGTTGTACTCTCAGCAATCAAGTTTGGAGAGGTTTACTTTGAGTTTGTATCTGTTGTGTGCTCTTGTATTGTTGTGGTTGAAGCTGAAGTAGTCATTGACAGGTAGGACATTGTAGCAGATAATTTTGTGTACTACGCTTAGGTCGGATCAAAGGCGGCATAGCTCTAGGTTGTCTAAGCCTAAAATTTCAAGTCTGGTATTCTGTGGCAAACAGAAGAAGACGACTCTTCTCATGAAATATATCTGGACTTTTTCGACTGTATTAATATCCGATATGTAGTGAGCCACTAGTATTGAAAATGGATCGAGTGGAGGTTTTGGTGGGAGAGCATTTTTTGTAAATACCATGATGCAGATAGGTGTCCTGATGCCTCAGACTCTGGACAGCCTTGGTACTTGGAGTCTGTAAAAATTCTCAGCCCTCCAGATCATGGTTCTCCCAAAGATGCTTTTTCAGGAGGCAACTGGACTTTTTTCTTTTGAAGACATTTCGCTTCTCATCCAAGAGGCTTCTTCAGCTCTGACAGGATGGGGAGGAATGGAAGGATTTATATTCCTTGCAGGCAGCTGGTCATTTGCATCCTTTGAGAGGGTCATTGAGGCCACGTGGAGGTTTATCTGTGTCCTCAGGGTCACCTACAAGTAATGCAAATAGTTCCTGTAATGTGCAATTTTTCCCCTCTGGGAATCCATTCCTACTCCCACACCATTCAAAAGGAGATTAATAAAATTTAGTCAACTAAATTTCAGCACTAAATCGGTGCCGGATAAGGGTCAATGGAATTCAAGAGGGGCTGGACTTGAACTGTTTGTGACCACGTAATGATTCTAGGCAGATGACTCGTTTAACTCCACCTCCCAGCTCTACCAGTTTTTCTCCTACATGCAGCCACTAAGAAGGAGAAAACTGGTTCCTGGTTCCTGTACTCTGCAATTCTTTTTCCTCTGGAAATCCATTCCTTATTCCCACACCATTCCAAGGGGGTTCATCCCAAATTGTACAGCTAAAAGTTTGTAGAGGTTCTCATTCATCCAGGTCATGGTTGCCCCAAAGGCGTCAAAAGTTCTTCAGAGCTAAATAAGCTTCATGGATGAGAAGTGAAACGTCTTCAAAGAAAAAACAAGGAAGTCCAGTTGCTTCCTGAAAAAGCACCTTTGGTACTGGGAAAGGCTTTGTTTTCAACTGTTGGTGAAGACAATGGCCATCTAATTGACTTCTTACCCTTAATTCTCTCGTAGCCCTGTGATTGTGGAAATCCCTCATTTTGCCTCGCACGGCCGTGGTGACCGAGAGTTGGTGGTCCTACGTAGTGAGAATGGGTCTGTATGGAAGGAGCACCGCAGCCATTATGCAGAGAGTTACTTGGACCAGGTCCTCAATGGGATGGATGAAGGTAGGGACATTTACCTGAAGGACATCAACTTGTGTAGGGACTCCAATGAGGTTCAAAGATTGAGGAGCTATGACAAAGTGATGGGACTGTCACAACTGCTTGCCTGAAACCCATCTATGGACTTCTTCTCTTTCTCTTTCTCTTTCTCTTTCTCTTTCTCTTTCTCTTTCTCTTTCTCTTTCTCTTTCTCTTTCTCCTTCTCCTCCTCCTTCTCCTTCTCCTTCTCCTCCTTCCCCTTCCCCTTCCCCTTCTCCTTTTCCTCCTCCTGGAGTTGAAGTCTACTCCTCTTAAAGTTGCCAATATTAAGAAACACTGCCATAAAGTCTGATGTTTTGATCCTTTAATTAATTATATTATTATAAGAGTTGTTGAAGTCCCACTGGTTCCCTCGTGACCCGTGGAATCTAAAACTCCTCAGTTACTCTTTTACAGAATTGGAAAGTCTGGAAGAATTGGAGAAGAAAAGGATTTGCCGTATCATCACAACCGACTTCCCCTTATACTTTGTGGTCATGTCCCGGGTATGCCAGAACTGTGAGTTAATTGGCCCAGAAGGGGGCTGTCTCCAGAGTTCATTGGTGCCCATGGTCCAAGCCACCTTTCCTGAAACGGCGGTCACCAAGAAAGTCAAGTTGGCTCTGCAGGTACTGAATGATGGCCAGTCAGACATTGTGGTTGTTTTCATGAAACCTTGATTCATTTACTGGATTGATTCATTTTATGAGTTTTACCAAATGGGGTGGACTTGTAATATTTCCTTCCTTCCTTCCTTCCTTCCTTCCTTCCTTCCTTCCTTCCTTCCTTCCTTCCTTCCTTCCTTCCTTCCTTCCTTCCTCCCTCCCTCCCTCCATCCATCTATCTATCTATCTATCTATCTATCTATCTATCTATCTATCTATCTATCTATCTGTCATCTATGTATCTATGTACCTTATCATCTATGTATCATCTATCATCTATTATCTCTGTATCTATCAATCACCTATCTATACGCCTTTTCAAGACCTTCCTGGTTTTTGGTCTTTCTCTTTCAGGCTCAGCCAGTGCCTGATGAGTTGGTGACCAAACTCCTGGGGAACCAGGCAACCTTCAGCCCAATTGTGACAGTGGAACCACGCCGTAGGAAATTTCATCGACCTATCGGGTTGCGCATTCCCTTGCCCCCATCTTGGAGAGAGAGTCCCCGAGACAGTGGGGAAGGTGATACCACCAGCCTGCGCCTCCTCTGCAGCGTTATAGGTGAGCAGAGACTTCTGAGTGTGTCTAAGAGATAGCATCCCTTCCCATATTGCTTCTTCATTGCAAAGTTGGGGAGGATCTCGGGATTTGGAAGCTGAGCTTTGGAGAAGTTGGACATCCTCCTGGCCATTGGTCTTCTTGGTTCTCTTTTACTTCCAACCCATGATGCTCCATTAGTTTGAGGACACAAGCAATGCCCTCTCTTGTAAACACCTTCAGAATAATGTCACATGATGCCAACTCTTCAAGTGTTGTGGTCTGCCAGCAGAGGTTGGGGAGGAACATGGGCCAGTCCTGGAGTCTGAGGAAGGCTCTGATGAGTGCTCTGCATCGGAGGCAGAGATGGGGCCAGGGCCCTCTGATAGTAATCAGCTGCCTTTGGAGTCAGAGATCAGTGGGGAAGAAGAACAGCTGGAGCCTGTTCCCAGTGTGCGCATGCACAGGGCTGCCAGAAGAGGGGAACAGTTAATGAACTAGGGTCGACTCGGGAGTAAAGGCACAGGTGGCCAGTGAATAGAGAATAAAGAGGAGAGAAAGGGGTGTGGGGTTTGCAGGAAACAATTAGTTCAATTCATTTGAGTAAAGATCTGTTCCTGACTTCTTGCCAAGTATTTCTTTGGACAGCATTGTGCTTGGAAGATATTGGCCTGGCAACTCTCCAAGCCTGATAAGGTCTGTGGTTGTAATTCACCCTTGAAAGAGTGTTTGCTGAGACTTTGCTGGATGTGAATGATAGGAATTCACATTAGCTATATAAAAAGGTGTTTTGTTGGGACAAGGAGTCGTGCTTCATGGTTTGGTAAAGCCTAGGTCAGAACATCAAGGTAGAGCAAACTAGGAAACCAAAGTCATGCGGGCCAATCTTGTTAAGTGAGGACTACCTCTATTGTTTTGATAGGGGCTCTTCCTCCTGTTCCTCAAGGTCCTTCTTTCTTCCAATTACATCATGTGATAACAGACGATTCAGTGGAATTATTTGGAGACAAAAGCATTCTACCTTTGGAAGGAAATCACAGGAGGGAAATGGCAGGTTGGCTAAGGATTCAGCAGAAATGCTACCACAAGAAGCTAAAACCAAATAAAGGACCAAAATGAATGAGAAAGAAGCTTCAGTATTTTTCCCCATCTTGTCCACTCAGCTCCAATTTTATCCCTAGCCTTTTCTAGGAAGCTGGGGAAGTAACAGGAGCTTACTCTGTTACATGGGTGTAGGGATTTGAACCGCCGAACTGCTGACCTTTCTGAATGACAAGCTCAGTGTCTTAGCCACTGAGCCACCATGCCCCCCCACACACACAAACACACACACACAGACAGTATATATATTTCTGTGTCAGTTGTTGTAGGCAACTCTTAGTAACGTCAGATAGCACCGGCCAATTGGCCTCACGCCGAGCTGAGCTTCTGTATCGAATTTCTGGAATCAAATTGTGGATCAAAAGACACACAATCAGTTCTCTCCACTTTCTTTTCTCAGGAGGAACTGCACCAGCACAATGGGAGGACATCACTGGGACCACAAAATTACTTTACGCTGACGAGTGTGCAAATTTCACCACCAATGTGTCAGCCAGGTGAATTGGAGGGACAGTTTGGGAGAAGGTTTTGGGTGGCAACTCAAGGGCCACAAGCTACATCTCACAGGGGATGCGATGTACAATGCAAGGGGTCGGGTTGACCAGCCCTTTAAATGTGTTTGGTGTAATCCAATATCAGCGTTCCAAGTAACAACCTCCAAATTAAAAGACTCCAAGACTGTCATCTTGTCAAAGATCCATTTTATTAGAGATGTCATATTGGCACAACTGAGGAAAACCCAAATCTGAGATTTTCGGATTTTCCTTAGTGCAAAGAGATTTCAAAATCCAACCCTAACCCTAACCCAATAGTTCATCACATGGTCCAATCATTACTTCGATCCAACTGGAGACTATCTCCTAGTCACTCCCCTCCAGGTGCAGAGTAACATGTCCTTGACTCTCTGAGAAGGGAATGTTGTGGCTAATCTTCCATCACTCCTTGAAATCCCCCTCGCAAATTCCCAGGCACTGAATGTGGCAGCCCAGAAGCCTCAAAGAAAAAATGGCTTCCAAGCAGGCACCAATATGTTTGGAGGATATTCGGTTGGGGAAGGAAACCCTAAAAAAGCACAAAAGAGAATGATACATGTTGTACCACTCTATTATGGTACAAAATTAAGAGTCAAGGTTCCAACTGATGAATCCAACAAAAGCAAGCATGATTGAGATGGTGCAATCTCTTTAGGCAAAACTTTATTGAGTACATCATTTTGGCATGGTGATAACCCGGGGCATGGCACAAAAGCAACAAAGTCACAAAAGTAGGTAAAGTCCCTTTAATACCTCCAACTTGGCCCCCAATGTCCAGTTATCTTTGGCTGGAGAAAATAAAACTTTCCCAAGAACAGTTTTTAAAGAGAAGAAATTCAGTCCGAACCCAAAGTACATCTAAATTATAAACAAAAACCAACACAAACCACACTGCAGCAATTAACGAGACAGGGCAGGATAAAGAATTGCAGACTTCAAAAGATAACAAGACACGCACAGTTGGGAGGATGCCAGAACCCAGATAAGACGTAACAAACCAAAAGAATTCATGCTTTGCTTCCAGCAAGGTGCTGTGCGCAAACACCCTTTTTAAATCCTGTTTTCCCAGTTGCATCAAATGAAGGGAATCAGGGCCCTTTTCTCCCCCGTAACTCATGTTGCTCCCTTCTCCATTCCTCCCTGCATGCCCTAGGATGAAGAGGGGGTGGCCCTGGGTCTTCCTCTGAATGCTCAGCCAAACTGTGCCCTTCCCTAATTTCTTCCACAGCCACCAGAGTCACACTCCCCCTCCCTAGCTGCTTGACCTCCCCCTCGGAATCAGATTCCAACAGGGGCATAACAGGCACGTTTGAAGGCAAAACCAGATCTAGAGATTTCCTGCACGAACCCCTATAGTTAAAGTTCAAATCAACTGCCTGCCCCCATTAGCTCAGGTCACAATGTCCAATACGGTTTGTGGATATTGTTGGAAAATCTTTTTTTTGTGTGTAAACATCTGAAATGTCCTTGGTTCTCACATTGACATCTTGATGTCTGGGCCATTTTCTATCTCTCCCTTCCTTCCCCCCATAGTTCATTGGCAAACTGAGATGCAACAATCATTGCGACATCAAAATCCTTTTGAAGCTTGACCCTTGGTAGTGTTGCCATTGAGTCAAGCTTGACTCCTGTTGATTCCATAGAAATGTCCGTGTTTTCTTGGCCACTGAACAGCAGTGGTTTGCTCATCCTTGGCATATTCTGGTGGTCTCGCATCCTAGTACTGCCTTACTTTTTCCGCTACATAGGTTCTGGCTGGCAGACTGCCCGCGCACAGCCGAAGCCGTCCATTTTGCCACCCTGTTATACAAGGAGCTGGCAGCTGTGCCCTACATGGCTAAGTTTGTGGTGTTTGCCAAAATGAATGACGGGCGGGAAGGACGCTTGCGCTGCTACTGCATGACCGATGACAAAGTGGACAAAACGTTGGAGCAGCATGAAAACTTCACAGAAGTAGCACGCAGCCGAGACATTGAGGTAACTCCTTGGGGTAGGAAATGACCAGGCTGAGCCTGCAGGTGGGTTCAAAGGCATCATCAGTTTAGAGTCACTCAGAGACCTAAGTCCAGAATTCCATGAATTCTGTTGACTCTTATCTAGCTCCAATTTACCTTGACTGTTAGTAATTCAGATTCCTGTGTATAGGTAGCATGAAATTGACTTGAAGTAGAATAGAAATAGAAATAGAAATAGAAATAGAAATAGAAATAGAAATAGAAATAGAAATAGAAATAGAAATAGAAATAGAAATAGAAATAGAAATAGAAATAGAAATAGAAATAGAAATAGAAATAGAAATAGAAATAGAAATAGAAATAGAATATATGTGAAATAGAATATATGTGAAATAGAATAGAATTCTTTATTGGCCAAGTGTGATTGGACATTCAAGAAATTTGTCTTTGGTGCAAATGCTCTTGGTGTACATAAAAGAAAACAGTCAAGAATCATCAGGTACAACACTTAACGATAGTCATAGGGTACAATAAGCAATCAAATCATACTAGGAAACAGTCAATATAAATCATAAGGATGCAAGTGACAAAGTTACAGTTATACAGTCACAAATGGGTGGGGATGGGTGATAAGAAGTGCTGAGAAGATTATTAGTAATAGTAGTGCAGACTTTGTAAATAATTGGACAGTGTTGAGGGAATTATTTGTTTAGTAGAGTGATGGCACTTGGGAAAAAACTGTCCTTGTGGTCTAGTTGTTCTGGTGTGCAGTGCTCTATAGCATTGTTTTGAAGGTAGAAGTTGAAACAATTATGTCCAGGAAATAGATATTTTCACAACCCTCTTTTTGACTCATGAAGTGTACAGGTCCTCAGTGGAAGTCAGGTTAGCAGTCATTGTTTTTTTCTGCAGTCCCAATTCCTCTGTGGAGTCTGTGTCTGTCCTGTGGGGTTGCAGAGTCAAACCAGACAGTTGTAGAGGTGCAGATGACAGCTGACTCAATCATTCCTCTGCAGAACTGGATCAGCAGCTCCTTGGGCAGTTTGAGCTTCCTGAGTTGGTGCAGAAAGAACCTTATTTGTCATGCTTTTTTTGATGACGTTTTTGATGTTAGGTCTGCATTTTAGGACTTGTGATATGATAGAACCTAGACATTTTTAAGGTCTCTACTTTTGAACCCTATCTTGGCTCCTGATTTCTTGGGCCTGACACTGGGACACTTACTGGTTGCTAATCACTCCAAGGTTTAATGCCCCCTTGCCCTGCCTGCCCCCTTGGTTGCTTTCCAGATATTTCCCCCCCCCCCCACTGTAGGAGAATTACAATTAGAATTTTCTGCAATAGTCATTTCTTTATTTTTATTTGGTTGGGTTTGATTTGACTTGATTTGATTTTGGTGCCACCCAACTCCAAACTAACTCTGGGTGGCTGATGATCGTCTGGAGAATCTTACAGTGATCTTTCGCAGGTGACCGAAGGCATGCCACTCCATATGGAGCTTTCTGGGAACCTGCTGCCAATCAAGAAGGCTGCCCAGCAACGGAGCTTCTTGTTCCAGTCATTCCATGAGAATCGCCTCATCATCCCAGTTAAGGTAATCAGCAAAAGTTTTGGAAATCTGGGGTTGTCTCTGGTTGTTCTTGATGGCTCTCTTCCCAAGTAAGAATGGCAGCAAAGTCTATAACCATCTCCTTGAGTTTTTTTTCAAAGCTCAGGAAGAGGAGAAGTTATCTTGGCTTGGTTGGGCCTCCACCAAGCAGTTACTTGTTGTAAGTAGACATTTCAGAAAGAAAAGCTAAGCTTGGGAGAATTGGGAGGAACTTTGGCACACTTCTAGAGTAGGGGGCTCCAACCTTGACCACTTTAAGACTGGTGGACTTGGAAATTGGAAAAACAAGGAGGAGGTGATTAAGAAAATAATGGAATGTGCTGAAATGAGTCAATTAACATTAGCAATTAGAAGAATATTTTAAGATATGGGATTTATTTTATCAATGGCTAGATAGAAAAGTAGGAAGTTGAAGTATAATACAATAGCAATGATATGTTATGATTGATGATTATAGAATGAATTATAACATGAATTAAAATTAGTAAGAATTGAGAGTTGCTCTAAAGGATAATGCGGATTTGAAATTAAAGTCTAATAATGATGTAATAATAATGTAATATAACATGGAAAGCTGACTAATGCAACATGAATGTAAATTTAACTTTAAGAAGAAAAGACTAGATTTTGTGCACAAGAAATATGTACCAACCGACGCACTGTATAATTGAAAAGTTTTACGTGTTTTATGTTTGTGTTTGTCTGTGTTTGTTGTTAAAAAAAAAAAAAGACTTGTGGATTTCGACTCCCAGAGTTCAGAGAGCAAAG
Source organism: Hydrophis major (assembly GCA_033807585.1). Classification (NCBI taxonomy): domain Eukaryota; kingdom Metazoa; phylum Chordata; class Lepidosauria; order Squamata; family Elapidae; genus Hydrophis; species Hydrophis major. Next base: position 10,670,904 of record CM066334.1, on the reverse strand, counting down.
CTGGCTGAGGAATTCTGGGAGTTGAAGTCCACAAGTCTTAAAGTAGCCAAGATTGGAGGATCCCTGTTCTAGAGCAACCCCCTGCTCAAGCTTATACCATTTCAGACAAATGTCTGGCATCCCCTTCTCATGCTTCAATGAATTTGGGAGGCCTCTGTTTGAGACATTTTCAAAGATCTGAATATTCTGGACTTTAACAATGCTTTGGCCCTCTTGGTTTAAGCATCAGCACTTGTAAGTCTCCATCAAGGTCATAACAGAATAAGAGTTGTGAGGGACCTTGGAGGTCTTCTAGTCCAGTGGCCCCCAACCTTTTTTGTACCACGGACCGGTACAAAATGTACAAAATGATCCACAGACCGGTACCGGCATCAGGATGCACGACCAAGGCAAGCCGAGCTGAGCGACCAGCCAGCCAGCCGTCCCCCGCTTCTCCCCGCCACCATCAACTCCTCCTTTGTACCTTCTCGTGGTCGATGGGCTTTTCGGGCTCTTTCTTAATCTCCTCCTGAGTAACGTGAGACTCCACTGCCATCGGGACGTCTCTTCGTTTGAAGCCGCCCCCCCCCTTCGATGAAACTAAGCACCCAAACGCTGCTTTCCAACTGACGACCGACAAGCTCACCTGGAAGCACTTTCTCAGGTGCCGTCGAAACAAGATGGCGGCGCCCAAGCAAAATAGGCAACCTGGTACAAATTGATCCATGGACCAGTCCGGTCCGGGGCCCAGTGGTTGAGGACCTCTGTTCTAGTCCAATCCCTTGCTCAAGCAGGAGATCCTATGCCAGTCCAGACAAATGGCTGTCCAATCTCTTTTTTGAAATGTCCAGTGATGGAGCACCTATAACTTCTGGAGACAAGCTGTTCCAGTGGGGAATTGTTCTCGCTGTCAGGAAGAGAACAATGAACTCTCACTACAGTTGGAAGGGGAGGGAAGAGGTCATACTGTTACTTTAATCTTGGTGTTCAGCAGCTGTTTGGAGCTAAAATCAGGGCCAGGAACAAGGTTGCAAAAGGATTAAAGGATCAAGGAAGTGCAGTTAGGATGAGCAGGAGACTGAAACCTGTGTCCTATAAGGGGAGACTGAAGGAGGTTTAGTCTCTAGGAAAGATAGCTGAAGAGAAGATGATAACTACTGTGTTTTTTCCCCTCCCAAAAATATGATCTCCCCCCCCCCAAAATAAGCCCCAGCCTGTTTTTTTAAAAACACTTATGTCTAATATAAGCCCTACCTCCCAAATAAGCTGTGTTGCTTGTCATCCAAGAAGCTCATCCGAAGAAAAAGAAAGTCCAGGTTGCCTCTTGCTGAAGCACCTTTGGGACAAATGTGACACGGACAACCAAGAATCTCTATAGACATTTAGTGACGCAGAACTGAAGAAGCTTCTTGGATGAGAGGAGAAATGTCTTCAAAGAAAAACCAAGGAAGTCCAGCTGTCTCTTGGGAGGGGAAAAAAAAAAAAGCACCTTTGGGACAAGCAGAAAGGAAAGTAAAATGAGAAAGATGGGCCTGAGAGCAAAGGCAAAGGAGGATTGTGGAAGACGGGTGATACTTTGATTGGCTGCTTGAAGAACTTTCATTGGATCCCTCTGCTCTTCTGAAATGTAGGTGAGGGACAGTAGCCGGGAAGCCAGTGGCTCTTTGTCTTTCCTTCGCAAGCCCATGAAATATGAAGAGCTTCAGCACGTGCTGTGCCATCTGAATGTCACAATGCCACCCTGTTCCAAGGTGAGTAATTCCACCTTCTTGTGTCCTACCCTGCCCGTATTCCATTGCTTTTGCATCGCTTCCTACTCTTTTTGGCTTGCTGCAGAGCAGGCTTAGGAACAGCCTCAGGGTTCAATCCCCTTGTAAGTTTGCAAAGATGCAATTCCCTGCAACACACCCAAATGGTGCAGATTGATCTACGGCTGTCAGATTCTGATGACAGATCAACAATGGTGCATTTGTCCCTCCCTCCACTGCCTAGCTCCCTTGAAAACACGGAAAGGAGCATGATTTTGAGGAGGAGGAGTAGTAGTAATGGAATGGAATATGAACCTGGAGAAGGAATGGGCAGTTTCCCAGGGAGGAGGCAGCTGCATTCCAGACAGAAGCCCAAATTAAAATACTGCATAGTCCCAAGGTGGATGAGGGAAGAAGAAAGAGGTTCAGGGTAGCCACACTCTATATTCCACCAGGGTTTATCTATTAGTATTGATCATCATCATCTCCATCATCTTCTTCTTTTAATGACCCCATAATCCCTTGCGGGGTGGAGCCTGGGCAATTGAATGGAGCTAGCAGTGTTTTAATGGCCAGATGCTTTGCCTGTTACCAATGCGGAGTTTTGTTCAGCAGATCTATTCTCATTGTGCCCAGAGAGAGAAATATCTGCCTCTACCTAGGATCGAACCCACAGCCTCCTTTATAGCTCAGGGCTGAATTGTGGGGCCCTTAGTGCTCTCACAGCTTGGGGGCTTTCTTGTAGACATTTCATTACTAAACTCGGTAACAATATCAGCACTGATGATGTTTGGAAATGAAACATCTGCAAACAAAAACATTAAAAGAGTGTAACATTTAATTATTATTTGTGACAAGGTATGGGGAGAACTTATTCTTGTAAGACAGCTCTAGAGAATTCCAAAATATTCCCATTCCTCTAGCTCACAATCATTCAGTGGTTCTGAGGGCAATCCAGCTGTTTACCAGGGAATCATGTTTTTGAACAGTTTGTGGTATTGTGGACATGGTTTGTACGCAAAACAGGCCTCTGGACCATATTTGGAACACCAGGAACCCATTTTATTTTGGGAGATTTAACTTCTAGAAGAGAGAGAGAGAGAAAGAGAGAGAGAGAGAGAGAGAGGGCTTACCTTTCTCCCATTGAATAGGATTGAGGTGGCTCAGAGAAGGATTGGAACATTCCAGAGATATCTGGACCATTCCTTCTAAGAATGATAGGCTTTGGTCAGACCTGCTCCAGATCACTACCTAATGCTTGCTGTGAACACCAGCATTCCTCAACAAGCAAGCTCATGGAACAAGGAAGCAAAGGAACGCCATGGATATCTCCCAACATCAGTGTTCTCAGATCCTTGGCCGTGAGATGTCCCGGGCTGGTGCCAGAAATGGGAGAATCTTTCACAGAGGTGGCATTCAGCTGGTTCAGACCGGTTCTGGTGTACCGGTAGTGGAAATTTTGACTAGTTTGGAGAACTGGCAAATACCACCTCTGGCTGGCCCTGTCCACCCACTCCTGCCCTATTTTGCCCTATCCTTGTCTTTTAGCTCAACTGATTCGTGTGGCAGAGTGGATTTCCACACCTCAGCTGAGCTAAAAAACAGCTCACCTCCACCAAGTGCTGACAGAGTGTGCGGTTTTTCCATTGTTGCGCGCATGTTTTAATTGCTGCGAAGCGTGCTCTCATAGAACCAGTGGGAAAACATTTGGAATCCCACTGCTGGTCTTGTGTTTTTGACTATTTGGTGTGCGTGTGTGCACGCTCCTCTCCCACTTGTGATGCTGAACCATCTCAAACCTTTCCTTGTTTTCCCAGACTTCTGGCAGTGAAGAGCGAAGGAGGACACTGACGCCGCTTGCCCTGCGAGAGAGATACAGCCTTCTCAGTGACAGCACTCTGGGTAAGGGGAAGTGGTGGGATTCAAGTGGTTGTTAAGTTTCTGAGCAGGAGACAAGACCTCAACGATGCAAGTTGGACAGAGCCTAGAACTTTGTTTCTCTTTGCTAGACTCTTAGCATTGAACTGGGTCAAATGAAGTTGCGAGTTTGAGGGTTTGTAAGCTGGAAAGCTGAGGCCAAGACACAATGTCCCTCCAAGGATGGGTAACACCAATAAATAGGTAGATGTTTTAGATGGAATCAGACACCGGGCACGTATTATTACATGTTAAAAAAAAAGAAGAAGGAACCTGGCCTGTTTTGGATCCAGGTTAGTGCAGGGCCTGTGCAGAGCCTCAGGGAGGGCAAAAAACGGGCCTCCTAGAAGTTTGGGAAGGCCAGAAATGGGCCTGTTTCTGGCTTCCAGGGAGCCTCCAGAGCCTGGGGGGGGAAATGCCCCTCCTCTGTGGTGCAGGAGGCCGATTAGCCCACGCCCACCATGGCCACACCCACCCAGCAACTGGGCAGAGAACCAATTGCTAAATTTGTTGAAGCCCGCCCCTGGTTGGAATAGTCAGGTGATTTCGTTAAGGAAAAAAAAGGCAGATAGCCTTGTGCATCTTTCTTCCCCATGCCCTCTTGGGAAAGGATCTGTTCCAAAAAATAGGCTGCTCAGATGCTCTTAAATTTATTTTTAGGAAAATATTTGCAAAATGTACACACACACGCACACATACACCATTCAAGGAACAATATGAAAACCACGCTTGAATTGTTTCCTTGTTTTTCAGTCATGGGCCAGCATAAAATTAGTAACGGTCATTCTAAAGTAGAGGTTTGTTTTTTTTTAAAAAAAAAATCACATTGATAAGACTAAAATCAGGTAAAAATAAAATTACAAATGTAAAATTATAAAGTACGGGAATTAAAATCCAGGAGAAACCCATAGATTTATAATCAATTTTACAATCAATATTCAAAATGCTGTATAGACAATTAAGGACGTAGGAATTCCTAAACACTGTGAGAATGTAAAGCTAAGCTAATTTACATTGAATGTCAGCATTCCAACTAAACAACTCCAAACTAAGAGACTCTGAGACATACATTTCCTCAAACTTGCATTTCATTAGAGTTGCCATATTGGTACCTCTGGGAAAACCCGAATCCTTCCCAAAAGAGAATTCAAAGATCCATCCCCTGCACCCATCAGTCCATCATATCTGTCCCAATCAAATCTTCATCCCAACTGGAGACATTCCTCCATTCACTCCCCTCCAGGTGCAGGGCAACATGTCTTTGACTCTCTGAGAAAGTGTGTTGTTCTGTCTTATCTCCTACCTTACTATGAAATCCCTCCTCCCAATTCCCAGGCTCTGAATGTGGCAGCCTCGAAGTTCCCAAGTAAAAAATGGCCTCCAAGGCTGATACTAATCCTTACTGAAGTCTGTACGGTTTGTTGGGGGGTTCTGTTAATCATGATGCCTTCAATAGAAAACTGAAGAAGCTTCTTGGATGAGAAGTGAAATGTTTTCGGGGGGGGGGGAACCCCAAGAAAACCCAATTGCCTTTTGAACAGCATCTTTGGGATAACTCCAGCAATACCTGAAGATGGAGATGGTTGAGGTTGGCTTTGGTCTTCTTCTTTTTCCAGGATCCCTTAACAGCACAGAGAAAGACAAGACCAACATGAAGTTGGCGGCCATTGCGGAACACTTGGGGCTCAGTTGGGCTGGTAAGTATCACTGAGGGCAAGGAGGAGAACCAAAGCCATGTGAAATGGCAGATGTGGAGCACAGGTTAGGTGGGGAAATGTTGGCAAACCTGACCACCTCACCCTGAGACTGAATTGGCTGTTGAGGTTTGGACCTTGGAGGAAGAATAGCAATAGCCCTTAGACTTATATACCATTTTACAATCCATTACAGCCCCCTCTAAGCGTTTTACAGAGTCAGCCTCTTGCCCCCAACAATCTGGGTCCTCATTTTACTGACCTCAGAAGAATGGAAGGAGGATCAAACTCCTGGCTGTGGGCAGAGTTAGCCTGCAATGCTGCAACCAAAGGTTGGGAAGCAGAGGGAAGAATGCAGGAAAAAGCACCTTTGGGACAACCATGACCTGGATGACTGAGAAGCTCCATAGATATTTAGCAATGAAAACCAGTTGCATTTCGTTTCTACCTGATGATTGAACTGGCTCATATATAGTATTCTCCCCAATTCCCTGCAGAGCTGGCTCGAGAACTACAATTTGGAGTGGATGATATCAACAGAATCCGAGTTGAGAACCCCAACTCCCTTCTGGAGCAGAGCATGGCCCTCTTAAATCTTTGGACCAGTCGTGGTGGCCAGAGCGCCAACAGTGAGTATCAGTGATAAGTGTCGGAAATGAGGGCTTCCTCTTTTGTATATATCAGAGAGATGCTTTAGATTTTCTTCAGAGATTTTCAAAAATCAGCTCGTGTCATCAAAAGAAAAATCTTTTGGTTACATCCTATACAACAATGGAGGAGTGCACTGAACCCCAGTGTGATGACCCAGGGTGTAACACAAACGTAACAAAATCCAAAATGTAAATAAATGTCCTCTAATGCCTCCAACTTAGTCCCACTGTTCAATAATACGCAGTTGGAGATAAAACATACTCAAAAATAACTTCAAAAGAAAGCAATACAGTCCGAACTCAATGAGCAGATAGAGGCGAAATAAAAAAACCAAACAAACTACAATGACGAAATTTCCACAAAGGAACAGGAAAAGTATTTATCAAATTCAAGGAGATAAGAAGGCACAGTCTGTTGGAAGGACGCCAGCCACAATAACTTCAGACCAAAATAAAACACGCTTTGTTTCCAGCGTTTGACAGTACGCAGGTCCAAATTCTTATTCAGTTCTCACACCTGCAGCCCATGAAGAGGATCAAAGCCCTCTCCTCCCGAGGAGACCACGTCTCTCCCTTATCCTCTCCTCCCTGTGTGCCCTAGGATGGAGAGGGGATGGGCCCGGGTCCTCCTCTGACTGCTCAGCCGGCCTCTGTCCTTCCCCAGCCTCCTCCACAACCTCTGGAACCATACTTCCACTCCCTGTTAGCTGTTCCTCCTCTTCCTCAGAGTCAGTCTCCACCAGGTGCATGACACCCATGCTGTTAGCACTTTCATATCAAATTAATGCTACTTTGGAGGAGGAGTGTGGTGGCTCATGTGGTTAGGATGCTGGGGTGACAAGCAGCAAGTCCGTGCTTGAGATCTGAGTGTTACTGTGTGACAGGGTGAGCACCCGTCATTTGCTCCAGCTGACCTAGCAGTTTGAAAGCAAGTCATTGTGAGTAAATAAATGGGTACCACTTCATTGTGCTTTTTAATGTGGACATGAAAGGAGGGCCCCAATCAGGTGTCCCCTGGGCAATGGTTATGTCACCGGCCAAGCTTTTCAATCTGGAAGCAACTTGGTATTTCCAACATGAATGTAAGAAAATGCAGTATAGAATCTTGTCCCAAAGGTGCTTTTTCAGGAGGCAACTTCCTTCCCTTCCCCACCATCCAGTCAGAGCTGAAGAAGCTTCTTGGATGAGAAGCAAAACATCTTCAAAGAAAAAAAACAAAAACGAGAAAGTCCAGTTGACTCCTGAAAAAAGCACCTTGGAGCAACCATGACCTGGATGCCTGAGAATCTCTACAGACGTTTAGCTTCAAATCTTCTTGCCATTTTGGAAATCTCTAAGTGAGGGGAATTGAGTTAAGAATGCGGAGTTGGAGATTGATATATTGGTTGTGAGCAGAGGTAGGCTTCAAAAATTTTAGCCACCAGCTCTCTGCCCCATAGCTGCCTCTGGCGTGGCCATGGTGGGTGTGGCCTAGTTGGCCTCCTGCACCACACTCTTTTGGGGGACGTTTTCACCCTTCCCGGGCTCCGGAGGCTTTCCTTGAACTTCTGGGAGGGCAAAAACAGCCTCCTCAAACTCTGGAGGCCCTCTGGAGGCCAGAAATGGGCCCATTTACAGACTTCTGGAACTTCTGGTCCATTTTTTGCCCTCCTCAGGTGCTGGAGGCTTTCCTTGAGCCTCCAGAAGGGCAAAAATGGCCTCACCGGATTTTGGAAGGCCCTCCAGAGGTTGGAAATGAGCCCGTTTCTGGCCTTCTGGAACTTCTGAAAGGCCTGTTTTTTGCCCTCCCCAAGCCTCTTCGTGGGCCCTGCACTTACCTAGCATCCAAAATAGGCCATGTGGGGACTCTTGGGAGGGGAGGGGCAGGGTGGGTGGGACCAGCCAGGGGTGGGATTTGCCAGTTCACCAAACCGGCCATAACTGGTTTGTTTGAACCAGGGAGAACCCGTAGCAGCCCACCCCTGGTTGTGGGTCCTCCCTTAAGTTTCCACTCACCTATTTTCTTCTCCCATTTATGAATATGAGCGACCAAAAAAGTACCTTACCATTGGCCCTCTGCCATATCAAAAAATAATGAAGGTACTCCTTTGCCAATTTTAAATCAATTTTACTTCCTTCTTTGGCCAAGGGTATCTTCTCTCCCTTATTTTTTATTAAAAAATGGTGGATGTTCAAAGCTCAGGGCCATCGAAGATGGTAAAGCACTTGGATCATATGAAGTGAGATTTGCATTCTTTTTTCTTCACGCCCATATCTCATGGAATTAATTTACCAAGCAAGAATTAAAAATATATATATCGATTGACACAAAAGAAGGTGACCATTCCTTTCACATTTATCATTTTTATTTTATTATATAAAATACAAAGAAGGGGAAAAAAAGGAAATTAAGGGAGGGAACTGGAAGGGGGGAGGGGGTGTAAGATACAAGGGGGATGTTATGGTAAGCTGGCAGGTGTGGATGGTGGAGGAGAGCAAGGACTCTGAAGAGGGGCCGGGACCATCAGGGAGTGGAGTGATGCCTTCAGGAATTGTGGGGGCTGGCAGCAGTGACAAGGAGGTTCCCGAGGAGCCTGTGCCAAGTGTGCATGAGCACAGGATGATTCATAGAAGAGAACAGCTGGAGCAGCACAGGAGACTTGGGAGTAAGGATGCAACGTGATGGCCCCTCCCTCCAGGGAATATAAGCCTGGTTTCAAAAGGTTTTTGCTTTTGCAGAAAACAAAAACGTTCTAAGGACCCAGCATTGTGTGTAGAGACTCAGGCTTATCTGAAGAATTCTGTCAAGGCTTTTCTGGTTGGACTAATTGGCTGTAAGCCATCTTTTATCTACAAAGAAGAAATTTGTAGATTAAAGCTGAGAAGGTTTGAGTTGCTGCGTTTGTTTGAGATTTTCTTGCTGGTAACAGGGTTGGGTCAGAACGGGAAGAGAAAAAAAAGAAAGAAAAGGGGACATTTTTTTTTACTCTTCTTAGCACAGTACAACACATTCCAACCTCAACTTTTTGCTTTTACACATGAATATGTAACTAGCCATTCTTATAACACCACATCTCTCTAATCAACAAAACCAAGGTCAACGTTTCGTTTTAGAGAAAGAAGGTGACCATGCCTATTAAAGGACCATAAAAGATCAAACTCTGTTCGAGTGGGTGTTTCTACCATGGTTTGGGTGAGGCTCCACTTGGTTTTAGGTCTAACTCTCATTTCCCGTTCTTAACCCCTTCTTCCTCGTCCTTTGTCCAGTGGAAAGCCTTTACGCAGCTCTTCGCAACATTGACCGTAGTGAGATTATCAACATGCTGGAAGGTTCCGGGCATCAGAGTCACAGCCTGAAGAGTGACAAACGCTACCGGCACAGAGACTATTCTGGGTCACCCTCCCAGATAAATGGTGAGTCCCAGATCCACTCTCTTCTGCCAGCTTCAGATCTTCCCTGGTTGCCTCCTGTGGTCGCAATCCTCCTTTCTTTCTCATTCTGGATCTAATAATGAACACTTGGCTGGAGGAACCATCTCGCTCACCATCCAGAGAGCAGTATGTATCTTCAGTTCCTCCTTAATTCCTAGCCAGATCATAGTTGATGGAGTTCAACTCCCCCAACTCTCTTTCTCCCCATCTACTTGGCTTTGAGCAACATTTCTCAATTTTACTAGCTTGAAGATGTGAGAAGGTCCAACTCTCAGAACTTCCCTGCCAGCCAGCCACGTGTCTTAAAGCTGACAAGGTTGAGAAACCATGGCTTAAAGGAAGATAGATTAGGCCAGGGGTCTCCCAACTTGGCAACTTTAAGATTTGTGAATTTCAACTCCCAGAATTTTATGCTGGCTGGAGAATTCTGGGAGTTGAAGTCCACAAGTCTTAAAGTTGCCAAGTTGGGAGACCTCTGGATTAGACACACATCTCTGATAGAGAGAGGAACAGTCTCTATGGCATCCAAACAAGCAGACTGGCAAGGAGGTTTTGACAGGGCACCGAGCACCAGTCTTCCTGGGCTTTAAAAAATATGTGGTTATCACTTTCCATGGGATTTGAGTTGCTCACCTTGCTTCAAAACAGAAGTAGTCAACGGTTCTGCTGATGAGATGGTTTGGGAATAGCTGTTGGATCCTAAAGGTGATAGAGACCAAGCTTTGGACACTTTTAAGTTGAGATGTCCTCAGTGCTGGGGGGTGATTAATGGGTTATCAAGGGGCCTGGTTTAAGTCCGGAGTTGCAATCCAGGTGTCCCTTCGAAGAACTGGACCTGTAACAACTTACATTAGTGTGAATCAAGACAGGAGCGGGTTTTAGTGGGCACTGGAGACAAGATGTAGCCAGTGGTGGGATTCAAATAATTTAAGAACCGGTTCTCTGCCCTAATGATTTCTTCCAACAACCAGTTCACCAAACAGCTCCAAAAGTTAACAACCAGTTCTTGTGAACCGGTGCAAACCGGTTGAATCCCATCACTAAATGTAACCCACGAGGCTCTGATGCGATTAAGAGAGGTACACCCAGCTTCTCTAGTGCGCTGCCATTCTTTCTCTGCCTCGTCCCTCCGCGGTGTGATCTTCCACTTTCTCTCCTGCCAGAGGGGGTGCTGGTTGTGCCAAGCTGGCTGGCTGGGAGGTGCCCAACATGGCACCACTGGCTTCACCCTGGTCTCTCCTCCTCCTCCTCCTCCTCCACCTCTTCTTCCACCTCTTCTTTCCTCTTCCTCCTCCCCCTCCTCCTCTTCCTCTTCCTCCTCTTCCACCTCTTCTTCCACCTCTTCTTTCCTCCTCCTCCTCTTCCTCTTCCTCCTCCTCTTCCACCTCTTCTTCCACCTCTTCTTTCCTCCTCTTCCTCTTCCTCTTCCTCCTCCTCTTCCTCCTCTTCTTCCACCTCTTCTTTCCTCCTCCTCCTCCTCCTCCTCTTCTTCTTCCTCCTCCTCCTCTTCCACCTCTTCTTCCACTTCTTCTTTCCTCCTCCTCCTCCTCTTCCTCCTCCTCCACCTCTTCTTCCACCTTTTCTTTCCTCCTCCTCCTCCTCTTCCTCCTCCTCCTCCTCTTCTTCTTCTTCCTCCTCCTCCTCCTCCACCTTCCATCTTCTTTCCTCCTCCTCCTCCTCTTCTACCTCTTCTTCCACCTCTTCTTTCCTCCTCCTCCTCCTCTTCCTCCTCTTCTTCCTCTTCCTCCTCCTCCTCCTCCTCTTCTTCTTCTTCCTCTTCCTCCTCCTCCACCTCTTCTTCCACCTCTTCTTTCCTCCTCTTCCTCTTCCTCCTCCTCCACCTCTTCTTCCACCTCTTCTTTCCTCCTCCTCCTCCTCCTCCTCCTCCTCCTCCTCCTCCTCCTCTTCCTCCTCCTTCTCCACCTCTTCTTCCCCCTCTTCTTTCCTCCTCCTCTTCTTCTTCTTCTTCCTCCTCCTCCACCTCTTCTTCCCCCTCTTCTTTCCTCCTCCTCCTCCTCCTCCTCCTCCTCCTCCTCCTCCTCCTCCTCCTCCTCCTCCTCCTCTTCTTCTTCTTCCTCTTCCTCCTCCTCCACCTCTTCTTCCCCCTCTTCTTTCCTCCTCTTCCTCCTCCTCCTCCACCTTTTCTTTCCTCCTTCTCCTCCTCCTCTTCTTCTTCTTCCTCCTCCTCCTCCTCCTCCACCTCTTCCTCCACCTCTTCTTTCCTCCTCCTCCTCCTCCTCCTCTTCCTCCTCCTTCTCCACCTCTTCTTCCCCCTCTTCTTTCCTCCTCCTCTTCTTCTTCTTCTTCCTCCTCCTCCACCTCTTCTTCCCCCTCTTCTTTCCTCCTCCTCCTCCTCCTCCTCCTCCTCCTCCTCCTCCTCCTCCTCCTCCTCCTCCTCCTCCTCTTCTTCTTCTTCCTCTTCCTCCTCCTCCACCTCTTCTTCCACCTCTTCTTTCCTCCTCTTCCTCTTCCTCCTCCTCCACCTCTTCTTCCACCTCTTCTTTCCTCCTCCTCCTCCTCCTCCTCCTCCTCCTCCTCCTCCTCCTCCTCCTCCTCCTCCTCCTCCTTCTCCACCTCTTCTTCCCCCTCTTCTTTCCTCCTCCTCTTCTTCTTCTTCTTCCTCCTCCTCCCCCTCTTCTTCCCCCTCTTCTTTCCTCCTCCTCCTCCTCCTCCTCCTCCTCCTCCTCCTCCTCCTCCTCCTCCTCCTCCTCCTCTTCTTCTTCTTCCTCTTCCTCCTCCTCCACCTCTTCTTCCACCTCTTCTTTCCTCCTCTTCCTCCTCCTCCTCCTCCACCACCACCACCTGTCTCCACTGTCTCAGCCTGTCTTTTTCTCTCTTGTGTGATCTGAGCCTTCCTAGAGCTGCGGCTTTGCTAACAAGCGCATGGTTTGCCCACTTGGCCTGGCCTTTCTCCCCTTTGCATCTTCTTGCTGCCCACCCCCCACCCCCCACCACATCGCTACTGCTGCTTTCCTTCCTTGCCTTCCAGCAGCTTAACAAGCCAGGCCTGAGCTGAACCTGGACACACCCAACTCTGGCTGAAGCTGGGCAAGTTCTGTTTCGTGGCTGCATGGAATGATCGTCACACTCACACTGAATCCTTGGGAGAAGGGAAGTGCACGTTCTTTCGCTTCCCTGCCCTTACCAGCGGTCAGCCCCTGCAGAGGTTCCTGGAATCAATAAAAGAATATTTGTAACTCAGGGTTGACATGAGGGGTCCTGGGTGCTCTTTGAGCTTGGTTGGTTTTCTGGCAGACGTTTCCTTACCAATCTAGGTAACATCATCAGGTCTGGTCCTTCTTCTCGGTCCTAGCGACGATGGTGTCACTTGGTTTGGGAAATGAAACATCTGCAAGATGATCTGCAAGCTCCGAGAGCACCCAGGACTCCTGATTCCAGGAATGTTATTCATTGTGGAAGGGTAGAACAGCAGAACTTTGGAAAAAAAATGGAGTGGATTTTTCTCTGCAACATCTTGTGCCAAGCAGAATTATTTTGACTTTCTTTCTCACATTTTCCTCCTACTCAAGACCACGTAACTTTTTTTTCTGAAAGTCTCTCCCTCTTTATACTTTGCTCCTCCCTTCCTCTAACTTGCCAAAGTTAGAGCTCTCTTCTCTTTTTTTTTTTTGAAAACGATTTTATTGATTCTCAACAAACAAAACAAACAAAACATAAAAACATCAACTCTCTTATATACACACAGTGTGTCGGTTGGTTCATCAGTTTTGTGCATTCATTTCGTAGTCTCAATTACAGTTATATTACATACTAGCTCGTATTGTCAATCCAAACTTATGTATCCTAATATCGCTATTAAAAAATCATTTGACTATACTTTCAATCATTCATACTTTATGAGATAACAATACTTTAAACAGTTTATTCTATAACAAATCATATAATCATACTAGATCTATCCTAAAAACACTTTATAAATATGATGTCAAATAACAAAAGAAAAAAAAAGATATTCCTTGCTGTCTATTCTAAATATTCTATTATTGTGTTTTGTCATCCAACCATTGATAAAAAAGATCCCAAATTTCATAAAATTGTTTATCCTCTTGCTCTCTAATTTCAAATGTCAATCTACTCATCTCAGCACATTCCAATATTTTCTTAATAATTTCTTCTTGCGATGGTATTTTCTCATTCTTCCAATTTTTAGCAAATACAATCCTAGCCGCTGTTAATACATTTATAATCAGATATTTCAAGTCTTTACTGTATGTATCTGGTAAGATTCCCAATAAAAAGAACTCCGGTTTTCAAATCTATACGTTTCTTTGTCATTTTTTCCAACCACATGTGAATTTTAGTCCAATATTTTCTAGCGTCCTCACAGGTCCACCACATATGGTAATATGAGCCAGGTATCTGATGACATTTCCAGCATTTTTCAGATTCTTGAACATTCTTGCTATTCTTGTCGGGGGAAAGTGCCACCTGTAAAACATACAAATTTTCTTTATATGCTGTTGACACTGTCATTTTATAATTTTGAGACCACAATTTTTGCCATTTCTCCAGATCAATAACATATCCAAAATTCTTCCCCCAAACAATCATAGTTTCTTTAACTTGTTCTTCCTCTAATTTAATTCCCAGTAAATAACCATATAATTTTTTAATCACCTTCTCATCAGTACCCATCAAGATCTTATCTAAATCAGTCTGATTATCATAGAATCCCTCCGTTTTAGAATCTTCATCATACCTTGAATGCATTTGCGCATATGAAAACCAATTCATCCTTATACCTTGTTTCTTTAAGTTTTGAATCGATTTAAGTTCACCCTTTTCATCCAATAGTTCCCCATATCTAACTGTTTGTTCCTTCTTATAAATTATAGGATAGGAAAATGCTTCAATAGTCGATAACCAAACTGGAATTTTCAAATGACATTGTCTTTTTATCTTCTCCCAGTTTAACCACAAAGACTCCCGTATATAACGTCTTCTAAAATAACCCTGTGTTTTAGTTCCCTTATACCATAAAAAAGCGTGCCAACCCAACAGCAAATCATGACCTTCTCTAGTGTCAACAATCTAGTCTTTCTTAATATTATCCATTCGTTTACCCACATCAAATTTGCAGCTTGGTAGTACAATTCCCAATTAGGCAGGCCAAAACCTCCTCTAATTCTAGCGTCTTGCAAAAGCTTTAGCTTTATTCTCGCTTTCTTACCTTGCCATATATACTTCAACATGATTTTATTTAAATCTTCAAAATAGTCTTTTCCGAGCCTAATTGGTATTGTTTGAAACAAAAATAGGATTCTGGGTAAAATATTCATCTTGATTGTTGAAATTCTCCCTATTAATGACAATTGTAAATTTTCCCATTTCTTCAAATCTAAAGATATCTGTTGTTTAAGTTTAATATAATTATTCTCTTTTAAAGTGCTACATCTTGCTGTCAAGTATATCCCCAGATACTTGACCTTATTCGTAACTTGGATTTTCAGAAGGTCTGCCAATTCTTCTCTTTGTCTTAGTAGCATGTTCTTTGTCAAAATCTTCGTTTTATCTTTATTTATTTTCAAACCAGCCACCTCACCATATATCTCTATCTTTTCCAATAACTTTGGAGCTGTTTCTAACGGATCTTCCAAGATAAAGGCTAAGTCATCAGCAAAGGCTTGCAGTTTAAATTCTTCCTTTTTAATTTTCATTCCTTTTATGCTTTTATCATCTCTAATATTTCTATTCAACACTTCCAAAGTCAATACAAATAGCAAAGGAGATAGGGGACATCCTTGTCTTGTGCCTTTTCTTATATTAATAAAGTCTGTAAGTTCTCCCTCCATCATTACCTTTGCTGTCTGCTTATTGTATATGGCTTCTATTGCTTGAATAAATTTTCTGGCAAAACCCATCTGTTCCAATAGTAATAACATAAATCTCCAGTTCACATTATCAAATGTCTCTTGAGCATCTAGGAATATCAAAGCCATTTGCTTTTCAGGATGTGCCTCATAGTATTCCAAAGTATCCAGGATTACTCTCATATTGTCCCTAATTTGTCTTTTTGGCAGAAATCCATTTTGATTTGGTTGAAAGAAATTATTTAAGTATTTTTTAAGTCTTTCTGCTAAAATTGAAGCAAAGATTTTATAGTCTGCATTTAATAAAGAAATAGGTCTATAGTTCTTAATTTGCAGTGATCAGCCTCTTCTTTTGGAATAAGTGTAATATAAGCCTCTGACCATGTTTTGGGTATCATCTTCTTTGACATAGCTTCATTCATAACTTCTAGCAATGGAATGCTCAATGATTCTTGTAATGTTTTATAGAATTCTGCCGGAAGCCCATCTGGACCTGGTGCTTTCCCATTATTTTGTTTCTTAAGTGCTTCAATTTGTTCCATCATTGTTATGTTGCTTTCTAGCATTTCTTCAGTCTCTTTAGATATCTTAGGTAGGTTAGCATTCTGTAGATACTGTTTGACTTTTTCCTCATCAATATTCTCTTGTTTATATAGTTGCCCATAGAAGTCTTGAATAATTTCCTTTTTCTCCTTATTACCATAACAAACTTGGCCTTGGTCATCTATTAACTTCAATATTTTTCTTGATTCTTTCTCCTTTCTCAATTTGTATGCTAGCCATCTACCTGGTTTATTTGCATCTTCAAAATAATTCTGTTTAGAGTTTCTGATTTTCTGTGCCAGTTCTTCTTTCTCTATTAATTCCATTTTATGTTTGATTACATCCAGCTTCAATTTAATATGCTTTTTCTGTGGCATTTTCTGTAATTCTTTTTCAAGACTTTTATAGAAAAAGAAAAAGTTCCTTCAGGTTCTTCACACCTTAATCCAATTAGGAAATCTCAATAATAAAAAGGAAAAGGCAGAATAGTCCAAAAACATGGATGGAAAAAGCAAAAAATCCCAGTAAAAAGAAGGAAAAGAAAATAAAAATAAAGAAAAAATTCTGAGGCTTTCCCTTTAAAATAAAAAGCAAAAATAAGATTACTAAAATTAAAATTTACAGAGAAGCTGGTAAGGAGGGGTACCACAACTGAAAAGAGATAAGAAAACACACTGCACTTTGTTTTGTTGTCCAAGGCTCTTATTATGACTCTCTTCTCCACAAGCTTCAAAGCCAAGCCTCAAGTGTTGAAATGTTGATAAGAGTCCAGGAAAGCACCTGTAATAATATTCTGCTGCGCTCTTCCCTCTATCTTATCAAATTAAAATGTCCTTGAGAAGGAGTCTTTTCACAGTTCTCTCCAATTCAAATAAAATATTTTCAAGCCTCTAGTTGGCAGTGTTACAAAATTTCTTAATACACTTTCCCCCCCCCCAGCCAGAAAAACTTAAAGTTGAGAAAAAAGAAAATATTTACATGTATATTTACATATAAAAAAAGAAGAGAAAATAACCAAAGGGAGCCTCTGTCCTAAAAGAAAATTATAAAATCAAAAAGGAGCATAAGAAGTAAATATATATATAAGAGAAAATTCAGTCTGGTTAACTACAAAATCATGCTAAAGTCCAGTAAAGAAAAGTAAGAGAAAGAAAAAAAAATCCAAGCCTCAATTTGATGTCCCTTTAAAAAAATGCCGCTCATACAGTTTTGTCAAAAAATCTCACAGGTTTCTTCTCATTTTCAGAGTGTCCTTTCAAATCTCAGCAAGTTAGCAAAAAAAAGAAATTTCTCACCCAGCCGACACACTTTCACTTTCAGCCTCTTCCTTTCCGGAGCTGTCCCAACTTCAGCAGCTATGGAGGCTGCTTCTCCGCCGCCGGCAAAAGGACTTCTCCCGGATCAACCAGGGACTTTGCGATGTCCCTGGGATCCAGAGAGTGTGCCCTTCATGATCACCATCTCTACGGGACAGTTTAGGTCCGTTGGGACCAACCAGGGGCGAAAATATCAGCTGCGATCTCAGAGCCCCGAGATTGCAGTTGTATCGCCATGACGAAGCTCTGCCTTCTCCCAGACCTCTCATTTTTGGCACCACTTCACCCTCCTGTAATTTTATGGTTGAAAAAAATGCCACAATTGACAGGGTAGTTACAGAGGAGCTTCCCCCCCAATGCTCTCTGGATGGGCCTATAACTTCCTGCAAGCAGTTATTTATTTATTAAATGTTTATGCTGCCTGGGCTCACTATTGAGTGACTCTGGATGGATGC